>JBBMKC010199409.1:0-14236 GCA_037834085.1 Bipalium vagum | reverse complement strand
TATTATTATTATTATTTAAAAAGGGATTTACTGATCATCAGCTTCAAATCTATTACATAAAAATAAAAAATAAAATCATAATATTTATTGATCGAGAATGAAATGTTTTCATAAAAATCACAATCCGTAAACAGCAAAATGTTTATTGATAGGATATTCCAAATCATAATCATTAAAAGTCTCAATTAAATGTTTATTGTGGGATGCTCCACATATGTTAAGATATCTAACGATTAAAACCCTTTATCAGTTTTATTTAAAAATTTAATGAAAAAGAAAATGTAGAAAATAAATAAAAATATTTATTAATTATTAGAATATTAATATTGTTGTATGGGAGCAAAATTTATTTTATATAAAAATAATATAAAATATATAAATTGTTAAAGTAAGAGAAATAGTATATTGATAAATATTTCATAAAAACTCGTTCGCATATTTGACTTGCATTGTGGGGTCTGTGGCAATATTTCACACATCTTTATTTTTTATTATAATAACACTTTAAAATTCGGAATGTTTACATTTTTTAAAATAATAATCGATTTTATTATAAAAATAATAAAAACAATAACACTGTTCAAGTGGACTTTCATTTTTAATAAAATTTATAAACGAATGTATAACTGAAAGATGGAGGAATGAAAATTACTTGGGTAACATTCCAAAAGGACGATATTTCCGATAAGGCCCCGGTGAGCTCTTTGCAGCCACAGCCGAAAATGACGTTGATCTTCAAGAAGGAGTTCATAATGTTCAGGAACTGCTCTGTGGCCTTTGGCATCTTGCACTGAAACAAACAACATCAAAGACAAAGGGTAAAACGAAAACAAAAGACAAGGAATATCTATATTGATAAGTTTATTTTTCAAAATAATTCCCCAGTGAACCGAAGACAAACGCTGAATTGTTTTTACTCAAGAAATATGATGTATGAAACAAACGAGAAATACGTACAAATCGCAAATTACATTGATGGTCTCTACTCATCGTGACGACGGATTTGACGACGACGACGTACTCGAAATGGGAAATATTGTTCTTAATTAATGAGAGATAACACTCTTTGCCTCTGCAACGCGAAATTGATGACAGCAGATATTCCTAGCCTGCTTCTCATGTTTATTAAAAGAAAGCTGTTTACTTTGAGGTATTTGCTCATCTGCTCTTTTTCGCTAATATCATATCTCGAAAGATTACTGAGATGGAGATACGGCCCAGTGCACTTTTTACCACTAGAGGTTGAGACGGGGTTTCTGATTTAAACAAAAATACTGAGTTCAGTGGTCGAATTTTGTTCTGTCACTATTAAAAGACTATTAAACACTAATTAATATGGGTTTTCAATTTATTTCGATTTTGGTTGTATATTGAGAGTATGCATAAGTATTCATTGGTCATATATTTATGACATTTTAAATATTATTATAACATATTCTTTGTTAGAAAACATTTGTTTAAGTAAGTCATTATTGATTATATTTATATGTATGATATCATAATTTATTTAAATTATCTGACTTATTTCAATCAATAATTATGAAAGTTGATAAAATGAATATTTACCACTTTTTGTTGATCCTTTTCAATTCATACAAAACATCTTCAAAAGTTGCAAAAAAATTGTTGATGGAACATTGAAATGCTTACAGATACCTAAGAGGGCGTTTATGAAGAAAAGAGTTTATTGGTGAATAGCACTACGGGTGTCAGGGACTTAATTTAGTCAATTTAATTAAAATAATAATTAATATTTAAAAAATAATTGTTAAAATGAGATATTTCCAAATAAATAAACAATAAATCTCGGAAATCTCAATTACACAAGAGACTGATTTCAGATAATCCAAAATGCGTATCTGTCTGAACATTGAGGTTAAATAAAAGAACTAAAGCCCATTGTCTTTCATCGTCTGATACATATGAATATTAAATAATCTTTTTTTTTAAAGAAATCCTTTTTTTATTATCAAATTATCCAATGTTTAATACAAAAAGTATATGTAGATCATGGATGTCCAACCAGTTAGTTTTTATGAATCCGCATTTATAGGGCTGCGTCAAAATATAAAATTATTTAAAAATTATTATTTAAAATAGAATTAAATGTTATTGTAAATTTTAGATGGAAAATTTGCAATATAAATATTGATTAATGTGATGATGGCATTGATTTTCGGAAACTAATACAACATCTGTTTCGATTAAAGTGATCGCGATTCTTAAAATTTTTCATCCATTTTTCGGATCACGTTTTTTTTGACAGACTTTTATTTCGAAATTAATACTTGATTTTGGTGACCGGTCACAAAAATGATACTAGGTAGTCATTTCGTTAAAAATACTCATTTTCTGATTCTGATTTACTCTTTGTGTACTTCGTTCTTAAAAATAATTGTTCACAAAACTAACGCTTTCAAATAACGTTGACATTATTTAACTACTGATTTTGGAATAAAGGATAAAGGTTTTTGCAATATAGACACATTGATAAAGGTCCAAGAAAATGTGGCGATCAAATTTCGTTTTACATTGAATGTTACCTCACAACTCTACATTCCATTTGACACATTCTCCATTGTAGACAAAATTAATACAATAAATGTTTATTCTGTTAATTGTAAATCCAATAAACATTCCAAGGTAAATATTAAAAAATATTATTTATTTATTTTTAATGATATTTGTTGCAGACATCATTTTCATTATTGTTAACTTTTCAGTGAACATTTAACAAATTTTAAAAAGCGTTCGTGAAATATTTTAATAATTACTTTTATTTTTCATTGTTAAATTGTTCTATAAATATAACCCATAAAATATATTAGCTGGCTAAATTAATTAAAACTCGGTGATTTTTGTTTTATTGAAATGATAAATACGCTGACAATTAAAACAATAAATCTCGGTCAATGAAAAGTAATTTGAATTATATGTGACATAAGTGATGAAAATCAAAATATGCGCGACATAAAAATATATAATTGATAAATGAACTGGATCAATATCGAAAAAAGGTTTTTAAAATATTTTTTTGAAATTATTACGACATTTTCTGAAGATACTTTTCAATTGAAGACAGGTAGAATATCAAAAGAAATGTGTCAAAATGTTATGAATGATTTTATAATCACTTTAGCGGGTGTATTAAAGTTTATGGTCAACCTATAGAGAAATATTAAATGTTAATAGATAAATGTTACTGTGTCAGCAATTTGCTGTATCATATTGAATATATTTTACAATATAACATTTCCAAAATAGGATATCTAATTTATACACGCCCTGTGCATTAAGTAATATAATAATAATAATAATAATAATAATAAAAATGACAATAATGTGGTCCTAAATAAATTAAAATTAAAATATTACTATAGCTTAGTAGAAATATATAACAGATATAAATATATAAACATAAAATCAACTCTGAATGATATCTCTTTCATAGACTAATTTTATTGTTTCCAAAGAGAAAGTACAGTAAAATGAAACTCATGAAAGAGATAACATTTGTTACTTTGTAGGACGTGAATAGACAAAACAATTGTCTTGAAATACCTTTCAGAAAATGTGTTCGCTATCCTGACTCAGTTAGAATTTCACAGGTCTCGTCAAAAGACTGCAATAATATCTAGAGTAATGTCAATATTATTTATTTCTTAGTCTCAGAATTACGGACAACTCAAGATCATTCCTAACTATGAATAGATAAAAATAAATAATAATAACAAAATTATTAAAAATAATAATAAACATAATGAAAAAAAATTAATAAAAATAATAATAAAAATAATAATAATAATAATAGTAATAATACCATTAATAATAATATTAATAATAATAAAAGAATAATAACATAAACTAGCAAAACGTAATGTGTCCTTGTTATTAAAAACTGTTTATTTTTTAATTATTTTTCAGCAGAAAATAAATAAAGTTTTATTTTTTGAAAAGTAAATATTACTTGACCAAATAATTTTTTTTATTCTATCCCTCGTCAAAGGCCGCCGGATCCGAGTGCTTATCGATTAATAATAAATATTAATTGAAACATTAATCAAAAGGAAATTATTTCGAAAAGTATTCCATTTAAACAAACTGAATTTATTGAATTTTCAATTAAATAAATAGTCTGAAAATGAGATTATTTACGGTTTATATTTAATAAAAAAATAAAATAATAATAATAATAAAGTAAAGGTTCCAAATGATAATTACTTTTCGGTCACGATTGATTTTATCGAAATAATTTACTTCTTTGCTCAGATTAATGAAAAGGAGATTTAGTCGGACAATTCTGATTACCATTGGACTTAATATGGTCGAAATTTACATTAATTATACTTCTGGTTTTAAATTTAATTAATAACCGAGTGTCATTATTAATAAATAAATAATAAATTTCAATGGACAAATTATACATTTTTTTTCTAATTTTATATTGTTTAATAATTCTTTTTGTTTAAATTAATAAATTTATTTTATTTTATTTTTTATTAATAAAAATTTTGAAAGTAAATATCTTTTTATAATGGTGAATTGTCAAAAAATAAATAATATTTTTTGATAAAAAAGTTAGTACTTCTTTCTATTTATTTAAACAAACAACATAATATTATTTTCAAGCATAAATCATTTCAATTATTTTTTCTGAATTCTTTTGTGTTAACAATTGAGAGGAGGAAAAGAAAATAAATTAACAAACATATAAGGAGTTTAAGGAGTTGACGGAAGAATTTTATAATTCCTATCGATTTAAACAAAACTTTATTTATTTTTAGTATAATTGTATTTTTATTTCAATTATGATATTATTTATTAATAATAATTGTTGTGAGACAAAAAATATTCTTTATAATTTATTATTAATAACATAAAGATAAATTTTCTATTAAATTAATATATTAATATTAATTAATTATATTAATATTATCAGAAATAAAAGAATTTTAATATTAATTTGACGTTAAAAGAAAAATAATTAAACTTTGATAAAAAGAAAAAAACTGAAATGTTAAATGAAAAAAATAAAAATTAAATTACCAAAAATGATAAATGAATAAATCCTACTTTGAAAAAAATTAATAGCCATTTTATTCCTGGAAGGCCTAATTATTAAAGAGATTCTCTGAAGACATTACGACATGATAATGACTTGGTAATTGTGACGAGAGTTTTCTCAGTAATAAAAGTGTAAAATAAATAATAAAATCAAATTGAAAAAAAAATTGAAAGGAAAAAATATTTTTAAAAAAACAAAAATAATGAAAGAATAGTCCAAGGTATAGGTTTAAGTATAACATCGACCCTGAAGTTTCCAAAATTTGAAGTACAATATTTATACTGAATACAAAAATCATAAGAATGAATTTTATTCATCGAAATACAATCCCTCAATTTGCCTGCAACTATCTTTCAGTAAGTGATGAGAGACCATTTTGATAGTCGACCTTATCAGTGGATGCAAAGATGTCGCGAAACTCTTTTCAATTTCTATCTTTTCAAGGAAGTGGACATTTTTCAAAACAGATGAACATCTGATGAAACTATGTCAGGGAAATATGTTAGGATTTCAATATCTGGAATTTCAATTTTTTATAGCTTCCCAGCATTACCTTAAACAAGAATGACTCTTTATCGACTGTTTAATGTTAAATATATTATCGATTCATTTCTTCATCTTTTCTTCATTGAGTGAGCATCAATAGGTACACATACATAAATTACCTTGTAATTAATAAGCCCTTCAAAGGTTCACCAAACGCAAAGAATTTGAGTTCTTTTGCGATTTGTTTTGTAGGTTGGTCTTTTTGAATCTATTTTTTGTACTAAATAAATTTAATAATTTTATCACATGTCACCATTCTTTTTCATGAAAATATCTTCGTACGGTTTCTACAGAACCATCAACTGATTGATGTTTTACTTTCTATTACTTGTATATAATATAGAAATTTAAATAAATCAATGATTATAAATAATTAAATCAGATCAATAACTTTTAAAAACAAATTGAATTGAATATCACATGGTTTGATAATTAAATTAGTTTAGAAAAACAAATTTATCACAAAGTTTGATGAAATGTCAAAAAATTGACAAGTTTTGATGTAGACCGTTGAATTGTTTCCTCAAAATTGTAAGAATGATTTGGATATGGAGGCTTCTGTGCTGAGTAGACCACAAAATGAAAGCTTTAACAGGGCTCCCGACTGTAAGATGGGTCTTCTGATGGTGCTCTATTGCCGCAGTGAGCTTTAATTTGTCCCCGATTTTTCAAGATCATTAACAAAGTCTACCATGTATCTTATGTTTATTTACTAAGTCCAAATCTCGACTAATTGACAAAACAGTTTTTTTCCAGTTTTTATTCTCAATTTTCTTGAATTTGTTGTTATTGATCATGCTAAATCTTCTAGACTTCGTAGTATTTCTTCCGTTGGATCTGGCCAGAGAGTTACTAAACCTGATCATTTCTGTGGAACCCTCCATTGCCTTTACTGTCATTTGTATCAGATCCCATAAGCGGAAATATAATGATCTTAATAATTTCAACTCTCTAAGAACCATACTCCTCTATTCCTCTTGATGACCCCCATTATTGAGAAGATCTTTGGTCTTCTCAGGGTCTGTTTATTCAATGACTACGTTGATCTTATATTTTAATTTCTTTGTTATATCAGATTCACTCAGCTTAGGCCACCCTAGAATGTCCTACTATTTGCAAATATTAAGCTAGAGCTTGGTGGTTCTGCTTTCTCTCTACTATTCTGTGTTACCAGTTGCTGCAATGATGAATGCCCACTTAAACAAGCGACCCCCTCGATTTGGTCATCCATTTTGTCTACAGTCAAACAAGGAAGTCCATTAAGCATTAGACGTGGATGAATATGAGTTTTTGAATTTAAATGTGAATATTTCGATATAAAATTCCAACAGAATTTTGTGCTGAGATCCCAAAAGTCAAGTTTTGACCTATTTATTATGACCTATTTATTTGACCTATTTTTATTCTCTCTTTGCGATTGAGTGCTCTGGCCGCTGAGCTACATTCCCAGACTAATTTTCAATTTATCTCAAATCTCCCTCCTTTAAAGCTTACATCTATACTCTTAATCTCCTCGAGTCTCATACTTCCAATTTTTTTCCTTCCTGCAACTTTTCACTGTCGAGACCTTGTCCACTGGTTAGTGTCCTGGCGTGGTTTCCAAGTTATATTCTGCTGAAGACATTATTTGATTTTCTCCTTTGACCTTCAAATAGGGTTCATGGAATGGAAATGACCGAGGAATCACTGTGCTGGTCTTCATTAAGGACAACTTTCTGAAACCAAGACTACTTTTGCTTTCTGAAAACCTAATCTTTACTCGGAAGACGAAAGGGTATGTTAAGGAAGGCTTTTCTTTAATACGTGATTCGTTAAGCAGGGCTTCAATCTATTATTGTACATTTTTGATTAAATTAATCATTCCGCAAAGAACGTAAGCAAAACAATTCTTTCGATTTCTAAATTGTTAAGTAACCGTTTCAACTCTTTCCATCGTAATATATTATTTTTAATTGTATAATTAATTACTTTATTAAAACAAAGTAATTTGTTTTGTCATGCTTAAGTGATTTCTGTATTTCTTAGAGAGAGTTATTAAGCCAATTGCTTTCCCACTGAGAAGAATAATGTAAAGAGAGCAGCTCAACAGGAAATTGTCTTTCTTCTTCACAATTGCAATCCAACCGTTACTTTTGAAGATTTTATCTTTTGATATCGTCCTTTTGCGATTGATAATCTCTGCTTTTCTATACCTATTCGCATATATTCCCATAATCGAGGCAGTTTTAACTGACAGCGGGCCTTGTGACCTTCAGCTCGGGAGATGCACTCACTTCTTTTATTCAAAGGAAAGGCTTTTACACTGTAAGACCAATTATAAATCTGTCATTGGTTATTAAGGTGATGCTATTATTTATTTTATTTTCAGAAAAAATGTTTACAATAATAAACTTGAATAAAGTAATTCAACTCTTGTCACCAAATCCCAAGCAACCAGAAAGCAATAGGCTGGAGTCCTCAACAATAATGACCACAACAATGACTAAGGATGAAGACATTTTTGATCTAAGATGTTATATTAATTTAATATTTTTTTAGTTACTATATTTTATTTTAATTTCATTTATAATTATTATTATTATTATTATTATTATTATTATTATTATTATTTTTATTTTTTTTTTTTTCTTTTTTTTTTTTCTTATTATTATTATTATTATTATTTTTATTTTTATTATTATTATTATTATTATTATTATTATTATCAAATAGTAAGTAATGAATAATCTTAAGTAATCCATAACTCTTAGACGAAATATAGTAGAAGAAATAGTTAATACTTTATAATTTTATTATTACTTTATATTGAAAATTGTTGGAAATTTTATTGTATTTTTTTATATTTAATTCCGTATCAGAAATTTCTTCGTTGTCTTAAACTAATCATTTTAAAATTCAATATTATGCAGACCTGTACAGTTTCCAAAATTATAATTCTAAGTGAATATTTTAAAGGGAAATTCTCTCCGTCAGTCGAAAATATGAAGATTTCAGATGCCATACATTTTTAATATGTTGAGCTATTTTACGTTTAATCGAAGAATTAATGATTTTCACTATGACGACGGCAGTCAGACCATGGCATTTTTTGATTTTCAAATCATATTTTTATTATTATATACTTTATTAGTGTTATATTAAAAAAGTATTTGGAAAATTTAAATTGTGATCTGGATAATAATAAAATCGGATCGCATTTTTTGTTAATTTTAGTGACTCTACAGTTTCTTTAATGGATTTGTAATAAGGATTGATGTTTGAACAAATAATTCTGATCCATCTTTTAAATAAGGACGACACACCTAAGTTAACGATTATTACAGTTTTACAAGTTACAATTTTTAATGGTTATTAGGCTTGCTTTAGTTGACATTTTAATAAATTGTCAATAAAAGGGATAATAAATGTTGGTACATTTTTGTGAAGTAAATAATTTAAATAATACAAAAATATGCGAGGTACACTTTTGAAATGTTTGTTTGACTAATTTTTATTACAAACGTGCTTTACATTGCGGTCTTATCTTTATATTAATTCAAATGATAGCACAGGGATATAACTCTTATTGATTTTCTTACATTTTATATTTATATTTATTTAATTTATCGAAAAGTAATAAAGGAAAATTGAACTTATTCTCGATTTTTCCTTGACCTGGACTTTGAATTAGTATTTTTATTAAACAAAGGAAAGCTCAAAAATATATTGAGAAATAATTCACTTACTTCCGTTTCCGTGTAAACGACTTTAAACTTTTTGTTCTTCAAAATGGTAGAACTGTTGTTTATGATATCCAAGGCCCAACGTATAGCTTCAAGGGTGACATCGTTGGAAATCGTTGGCAGAAACATGGCCGCATAAATTTCATCGTTCATCTGTCTGATGGATCGATTAAAAGGAATGAGGTACTTGGAGTGATATGAATCGCAGAAAATCTTTTCATTTGACAGACGAACAATGAAGATGAAAAGGGATTCTATGATGAAGAGCATAGATTTTTCACGAATTTCTGTCTGAAAGATAATGGCCGTGAATATTTTTGCCTATTCTCTTACATTTGTCTTTTATATTTCTTATCGAAACAATATTCTCTTTTCTCTATCACTACAGTCATTCCATTGGTCTGGGCTTTGGCGAATGAAGTCACTTTGAAAATCAGATTTCCTTTCAATGAGACCTCAATGTTGATTGAATGGGAAACATTTTCCTCTTTCGATTTTTCCTTCATAATTTCTTCCAACCTTTGACAATATTCAAGACAAAGAGTCCAAGACTAACCAAACCCAAAGGACATTCGATTCAGTCACGGATTTGTTATCGAAATCGTTTGACTTTAAATTTTGCATTTTTCGTTAGCTTTGAGAAATGTATTTGTCAAAATCAAATGCTGTATCGGGACATGGACAGTCATTTCAAAAACCCTGAATAGAATGATCTTCTTACATCAAGATCAACACGGTAAATTTTCTATGTCGTGATGATCTTCATAAAAAAAGTGAAAGGAGATTTTACAGCAAATTTTAATAGATTAAAAGAAGAGAAAAGTGTCAAAAAAATATTGTTTTTTTATTCTTTTCACTAGGATACCGCTTTAATTTTTCATTAATTTCATGGTTCGATCAATAATTGTAATTTTAAATAAATTTTGTTCGATTAAGGGGTTAAAGATGCTCAAGCTTGTAAAGAGGGGTAATGAATGCAGTTGGAAAATTATGAGGGCAGCATCTACATTATTTTTCCGTTCTAAAGAGTTATATTTCAAAAGATAATAAAGGTTACATTACATTCAAGTAACGTTTATTTATTGAGAGACGGTCTAACTAATTAATAAAATCGTTAATCAATTGTAGATTTGCCTCATGTGAATTATCTCCTTATCCCTTTTAACTACCGTCTTTATTCCACGTTGGTAAAACTCAAGGACTTATCGAAAATGAATCAGTGTGACTTTCAAGCACTCATCGTAAATGAATGTGTTCTCGTTCAGATAATTTTAGAGTAGTAAAAAAGAGACATTGGAGAACGTCAAATAAGTCAAAAATTATATTCCGCCCAAAGAGTAAAAATGTGACCTGTGGTCTGTCATTATTTAACGTGTTTTCGGTTGTTCCTTAGCTTTTTTTCAGTAGAAAATTGCCAAAGTCTAATTATTTGATGATTATATATTTTTTCATGCCAACCTGTTTTTCATAACCTAAGGGCATTAATTCTAATTCTTTATATAATGATCTTTGTCTGCGGAATATAATAATGACGTAGTTATGATAAGAAGATTTTCACAATAAAATATGGAAAAAGTCTGTAAAAGTTTTAGAAAATCTGTTTTTTCACATTGAATTTAGATTTTTTAGTAAATTTCAAACGAATTTTCCATCAAACTACTTTATTCACCCTTAAAATCGCAGATGACATATTGACATGAATAATACAAATGTAAAATATGAAACAGGAATCTCACTAAAACTCTGTGCGATGATTCCATAAAGAGAGCAAATTGTCGAACATTGTTTATCGAAATATGTAATGGATTCCTTTAAAATAATAAATTGAGGATTTTTTTACACGGTACATAGAAAAATAACTTTTATCTTTAGTAAGATCATAGATTAATGTTAAAATCTATCACGAGGCCTTGCTGCACAAACAATGGGAAGGGCATCTATAGCCCACATTTCAGTTGCAATAAATATACAAAAGAAAGTATCAAGCTCTTGTTCGGTAAATTTTTTGAGAAGTTTAGAAGACGCTCATAAAAGCTTTTATCTTTTCTTTTTGTTTCAGGTAATAAGCAAACACTTTACTTGTTCTACTTTGTTGAGAATGCTCAATAATTTGCGTTTAAAGGCGACGTTATGTTTCCTCTATGTGTAGATGATCATATCCATTACATTGAAATGTTTACATGATATTACCTTGCAATTGTTTAAGAGTCAATTTTTTGATTTTTAAAAATTTCTTCGTCTTTGTAGTGTTATCTTTACGCCTTCTTCATTTATGATCTGCAACAGTTAACTTTTAAAATTTTTAATCCTTTTTGAATAAGGAATTTTAGTAATATTCTTATATTCACTTTTCTCTTTATCTTTCTTTATACATGATTGTGGGTTAGTCATAAATGTATCCACAGTAACCTCTATCATCTTTTCGAGTTTCCAACTTAGATAAACATTTTTTTAAACTTTCTCTCAATTCTATGTCGATCTACTTATAACCCGATATTAAACCAGAATCGGTTCATTAGATTATTTTAATATTTTTCCTCTCAGTAGCTGTTATTTGATGTATGTAAGACGGTATTTGTTTTTATCTGTATACTGATGCTTTTAATCTACTAAGAAATGGTAATTGGTTTTCACGTTGCTTTTCAATAGTGAATTCCTTACTTGACATATTTAAAAATTAGTGTTAACATTTCATAAAGGGAAAAGTTTTCACGAGATTAAATAATAATGTTTATCAAATTAACGTCAAAATACTCTATTATTATGTATTGTACATTATTGTAATTTACTGTTTATTTATGTTAATGTAAACATGCTTCCATTAATTTGTGTCAATAACCAGGATTCTCTCATGGATCAGTTTATATTATTCTTAACGTCCACTTGTCCCTACACCATGACATTACAAAAGCGATGAAATTTTAAATGCCTAAACTTTCACTTTAATTCATTTATTCATTATTGATTCGATCAATTGTTATCAGAGTCAAATGGGTTCAATTCCGGTTATTGATGAATCAATAAAATGACAATATATGTTATCCTAAATATAGATATACAAATATCCGTTTTATAAAAAAAGATAATTAAAGATATTTTAACTGCTTCGTTATCGACAACTTCATAATTCATAAAGTCAGGTATAATGTTTTTTCGATGAAAATAATTGAGTAGTGAAAAAAGTGTTTATATAATTTATTAAAATTAATTAATTAAATTTTTATTAATATTAATTTACATATATAATTTCTAAGAGAACTTTAAATTTATGGTACAGGAACAACAGAAATCAGGTTGTGTATGAGAAGCATCGGAATCAATTATAATTATGAGGAGGCTAATCAGACCTGGGGAATTTTTTAATTACTTTAATTATTTATTTATAAATATTTTAATTATTTTAAAATATTGTAAAAGTAGGAATGAAATTTTAAAAATAAAATTATTTTTAAAATTTAATAAAAAAAGAAATTTCCAGGTCTGAGAAAATTTGTTTAAATATTATTTTTTATATCACTTAATAAAATATATTCAAAAAATATCTTCTAATTCTGACTACAAACCAATTGATATTAACATGTCAGCCATCACCGACTCGGATCCGATCACTGAACGTCGCCAACCAAGAACGTTCTGTAAGAGTGACGATGTTGAAAAGAACATTGTGCAGTGCATAAGGTACTTCACGGTGAAAGAGACACCAGTGAAAAGCAGGGAAACCTTGATCTATTGTTTATTAGACTTAGATTTAGTAGAGAAGTATGAAAGCACGGCCGGAAAAGCTAGTGGTTTCGAGGGAAGGTTACGATTAGCCTTTCTCAAACCAAAGGATATGGTGGATGATTTTGAAAAGTTGATCAACTATCGTAGAGAAGTTGATAGTGTGGAAAATTTTCTGGAGAACGTCCATAAGATGGTGTAAGATGTCTTGTCACATGAAATGACAAAGGAAAGCCTTTTGAAGAAAGCGCTATCGAGATGTATAAAAATGATCCAGAAATTGAGAAGGAGATCGAACTGGGAAAGTTAGGAAGTATTGAAGAAATGGAAGATCTAATTAAATTAATGGATGGAATTCGACAGAAACAATCTGATCATGTCAATACCATCAGGACCTACAGGAACGTAGCGAAGAACGGTAGATATTAAAACGTGATGATACAGGAAGCAAGATATAAAATTAGAGCTGTTGTAGAGCAAATCAGACCAGAATCACGTGTTACTAGACCGTTTGCAAGAATGGCAAACGACGGCCAACAAGAAGACAAATAGAATGTTGGACGTGTAAAAAAGTTGGACATATAAGCCAAGACTGTCCCGAGAAGAGAATTCCTACATGTTTTGGATGTGGAAAAGCAGGACATATACGTCGGAATTGCACAGTTTACAAATGTCAAAGATGTGAAAGAAATGGTCACCAAGCCTCGGTGTTCTACACCAATCTAAATAGAGATCAGAGAAGAAACAGGAATTGTTACGAAGGTAATCGGGATATGAATAGAAGTAAAAGAATTATTGTGGAATAGAAAATGAAATCAAATAGAACTAGAAATCGAAAATGATTATTCCCAAAGGATTGGGACAGAAGAAGGAGTGACGAGAACGGCGGAAAAAGTGTACAGATTTTTAAAGAAACAGATTGAGATTGAAGATTGTAAGCAAGTTAATGCGATTGCAGAAAGTAAAGACACAATTATCTCGTATGACAGAATGCATGGGTCCAAGTGTGGGAATCAAAGTACAGGATTTGGAATTGGATATTCTTTTGGAAACGGGAACAGGAATTAATGTAATGAGTACGAAGATTGCCCAGAAACTGACAGATATTAAGATCCAACAGTATGGTGAAAAACTGAGATGTGCAAACGACAGTTATTTAGAGACAAGAGGGTCAATAAACGTA
>JBBMKC010199398.1:0-14240 GCA_037834085.1 Bipalium vagum | reverse complement strand
TTAAAACTTTTTATGAAAGTAAACTTTCCGAATGAAGACGTTTGCAAGCCATATTTGATTTTTAAATAATTTTATAATATAAACAATAAATATTTTTTATTTAATTTATATTACACGGTTTAAAACTTCTTACAGAAATAAGAAATAAATAACATTTTAGACATTTTAGACATTTAGACTATTTAGATAACATAAATAGACATTTTCATTTTATACCCATTTGACGTTTTTTTATATCGTTTCCTTTACATGGTCCGTCGGACCTGATATGCATTCATTATTATTAACATCCATATTACGCGCCCTATGCTGTACTTCTTTTTTTAAAAATATTTTAGCATTTTTATAATTTATTTATTTAACATTACAAATAATACATAAATTTCAAACTTTTAAACTTAGTTCTACTAATATCCTTACTATTAATATTATTGTTTTATTATTATTATTATTATTATTATTATTATTATTATTATTATTATTGTTATTATTATTATTATTATTATTAATACTTTTTTTTATTATTGTTGTTTTTTATTTTTCTTTTCATTATACAGAATAATACAGAATATGAAGTTCAACTATTTACCGGATGTATGGACTCCTTTAGAATTAATAACAAGTCAATTTCCTTGACAAATGTTGACAGAAATAGTGGTTTGAAGCAATGTCCAGCAGTACTAGAATTTATTATTAATGGAGGTCATATTCTGAAATCATACTCTCAAATTAATGATCGAAGCAGTTTATTAAAGTTAAAAATTGGTAAAGTTTCGAGCCGGATAATGCTCCATCATTTTCTGGTAAATATGATTTCAGGTCCGTACACGACTTTGGACTCGGCAAATGAATATGTGATAAAATTCAAATTCAAGTACATTCGAGACCACGAAGGAACGTTTTTCATAACTGGATCCAATGACAAGTTCTGTGCAGTAACACTGAAAAAGGATGAGGTAACAAAGTCACCTCTTTTATTATTTATTTATTAATGATAATACAATTTAATTTAATTTAATTAATAATAAGAATTCTATTTCCTATTGATTAACTGAAAACCTTTGAAAAGAACTACCAGATAAATTTTCATAAAGAAACTTCGATATTTTTGGAAAAGGGGAAAATTATTTATTTATCTAAAAGAAGTCAGCCAAATACCTAACATTTTTATTTGAAACTTTTCTGGACTTTCGACCAAGTTCGGAGTCAAACCAATTTTGATAAATCGCATTCTGTTAAACTTCCTGTTTCCAAGAAAATCTTGAAGAGATCTGGTGAAAAAGAATGTTGAAGTCTTGAATAAAATCTTTCTGCTTTTGATATGTTCATTGTCTAACATATGATTTAACTCGCCTTGACAGAAAATGGTTCCTCTCTGCCAATCGAGCATGTTCTTTAATAATAAGTCTTTCTGGCTGATTTTCTTCATTTCAATATAAAATTTCCTTATAACGATGTTTTAGAAACTCAATAATGACCTTAAAAAAAGGTCTTAATTTAAGTATTGATACAGAATTTGGCCTGAAGAAAAATAACAGTTTAGTTATGTAGATTCTCATATATTATCGATTTATTTTGTCCACTTTTACAGTTTTTCTTTAAAAGCTCAATAATTATACATTAAGGAATATATCAGGTAACAAAAAAGTAATTTATTAGAAATTTTATGTAAAAATTATTTAATTTTAATTTTTCCGAGAACCTTTTTTGTTATCTAATATTATAATTAATGAAAGATCTATCCAAACTGTACTTGGCTTGTGTTCTTGGCCTAAGTTACGGGGAACTCAAACACTCTATATATTTGCTTTAGTTGATGTGTTCCATGAGGTTTCCAAATCAAAACATTACATTTAACGAACATTTCAAGTTTTTGTTTCTCTTCTTTTGTGGGAATTAACAATAATTATATTTTAATCCCTACAATTGTCAATTCCCTTTGTGTTTCTTAACGAATTTAAAGTGCTTAATCTAAAACCCTTTAAGAAAAGGCAAAAACGTTAATAAGTTCATCACGTACATCGCTGGTATTTTTGGTTGCACAGAAGAGTTTTGCCGGCCCTTAAATTTTTTAGTATGTAGAACGTTTTCATCCAAAATATAGTATAATTGCGTAATGTAATATATTAAAACTTTAATTAACATACTCCGTTGAAATCAGGCTTGCAACTGTGATTGGTGTTAACAAAGTCTGTTTACAGATTTATTTTTGAGAAATATGTTTCGAATATTTTATCAGTTCATTGCTAGTGCTCTATATTTAATATTCTAAATACATTTAAACCTCTTAATAACAACACCCCTCGGAAACGGGCAAACTGTCGTTATATAGAGGTTTGCAAATTTTAATTACATAATCATCCAGTGGATAAAAATTAAATATTATTATATTTTAAAATTAAAATAACATCATATTACAACTTATTTATTTGATATTCTAAGATATTTTTTTGTTTCAAACTCTTCAATCGAATCTTGTCCATTATTTCATCAATTTTATAACATTTTTTCAAAATGGCTGGATCATTCCCATTTTTTTCTAAAAACACGCCGCAGAATATACCATGCCTGGCTTGTTTCTTTATTTGAAACTGCGGCTAGTTCAGGTTCGCTCTCTTAATTATCAATAATATTCATTATTATAGATGTAGCAATGTCTTTCAAAAATTGTATTCCATCTGTAGATATCTGTTGATTTAGTGATGTATCATCGTCTAAGCTAATTTTATCATCTATCTCATTAATCTCTCTTAAAAATTGCCAGAGTAATTTAATTTCTTGGTCATCATCAACCTCTTGCATTTCATATATTTTATCCTGAAAAATAAATTTAGCTTTTGCAAAACACTTCTGAATTGTTTCTATAGACACGGCATTCCAAACTTGTTCAGGAAGATATAATTCATCAAGAAGATTTATTACGAATGATTTTTCATTATCGATTGATGCAATTTTCTTTTGCTATAATAAATGTTTATAATGCACTTTCAAATTTTTGATTATTCCTGGGTCCATCGGCTGTGCTTCACTAGTTGTATTTGGCAAAAATATTTCAATTTTATGAATTTTAATTGAATTTTTGAACTGTGTGCTGAAGAATTGTCTATGAACAATAAAATATTTCTCTTCTTTCTTTGAAGTTTCTTGTCCCAATTTATGAGCCATTCTTCAAACAAATTATTTTTATTATTATTATTATTATTATTATTATTATTATTATTATCATTATTATTATTATTATTATCTTCAAAAGTTCTCATGATCACGCTAAATTCTTCTCAATTTAACTAGCTTTTCCTCTCTTTTTACAGCATAAAAGCTGGTGATGATCTAAAACTTTACTGGTTCTATTTAATTGTGCGAATGTTCATTAACATGTGAATTGTGAATTATGACAATGTGTCCATTATGAATACACTATTAAAACTAAAACATTTAATTTGGTACATCATATCATCTTTAATGTTGTATGCCTTGATATTTAATCATTTAACAATCCAGTTAAACTTTGGAAAACTCGGTTTAATATAATATTTACTGTTGAAAATTGGAAAAACCGAGATTTAAACATTCTGAAATAATTCGTACTTGAGAAACCTTTAAGTAATTTTTGTTAGTTGTTTGAAGATACACTAAAAATGTGTTTTAATCAAAGAATTTTCTTTAAATGTTTCAGATGTTCCTTAATTATCAAAAATTCGCTTCCTCTGATTCTCCCGTGGAATCAGTGAAATTGTCAAAGGAAAAATGGTACAGAGTAGAATTCATTGTTTTTCACCACAGCGAAATTACTACGGTGTGCAAGCTGAATGTCGACGGAATGGATATAACACATTCATTGACATCTGATAGTATATTTGATCCAAGTTATATTAAACCAGAATTTTATTTTGGAACACTTCCGAGTAAGAATATTTAAGACTTTTCTTAAAATTGATTGTCCCCAGGTCTTTCCCCGAAGAAGAAACTAGAATTGACCCAAACTGCTCGTAATTTCGTCGGCTGCATATCGGACTTGTCATTTGTCGTCAATAATAGGTTTGTTAAATGTGAATTCGAGAAATCAAAGTACTTCCTTGGTGGTCAGTGCTCTGTCGATAAAAGTTCTAACCTCTCCAAAAGTTAGAACTTCAGCAAATTTTAATTTTTCAATTTCTATTAATTTTTATTTTATTTTTTAATAATAATAACATTTTTATTTGTTATTCAACTGATATTTTCTTAGAAAATTTTAATATAAATAAAATAAATGTTAACATTTCATAATGTATAAGTTATTTTAAAAATAAATTATTTAACACACATTAATTAATCAAATTTGCGATATAAAAACGTTATTCCATTACATGACAAAACAGATACCACATACTCAGACCATAGTTATCTTCTCAAAAGATAACTTAGTGAAAGAAACCATAACATAATGATCAGTTGTCGGTTTTTTTATAATAAAATATTATGGGAAACCATTTTTAAAGATATATTTTCGAAGATAATAAACAAATGATTGAATGATTCCAAGAGATTTTTAACTATATATAAACAAACAATGCTTAAAGTATCTAAGCTTTAAATTATAAAAAAAAGTCTATTGAAATCTTTAAATTTGACACAATTGTCACAAATATTTTACAATAATTTTCTACAGTAAATAAATAATAATGCAAATCATTAAAAGTCGTCAGTTCATAATTCATTTGGAAAAAACCTGGAAATTCTAGTTAGTTAGAAATTTTCCATTGTGATACTGGTTTTCTATCCCAGACAGAGTGGATCACTGTTGTTGTCGGATTTATTGAGTTGCCATTGCTGTGAGCTTTGCTCATATTTATAATATTAGATCATAATATAAAACCAGTGTTTGTTATTTGAAAATCGAATTTCATTAGTTCAAAAAAGGAACATTTCCTAAATTAAGAAACATTCCCAAGCTCTTAAATACTTCCTTGTGATATGACGATGACTGCTTTAAATCGACGGTTGCAGCAAAACTTTGGTTTGAATTTTTCGATGCAATTAATTAGCAACTACATAATTCTTCATAAGTCGTAATCAAACATTTTGTTTCATTTGAAATTCCCAGTATACCACATTAAAACAAATATAATTAAAAAATTATTAAAAGTACAAATTAAAGCACAAAAAATCAATAATATTATTAAACAAGTAATTAAACATATAATATTCACATATGACCACAACGAATAAAAATACAAACATCAGAATAAAAATCACTGAATTAACAATGCTTAAAACATTCCAAAGCTCTGGAATGAACTTTTAAACTTCAAAATACTAGAAATCGTCCATCATTTGGGTAGAGGAGTTGTTTACATATTTGCAAACGTTTTTCAACTTCTTCAGGAGTCAGATCATGTGGTACAATTTTGCATCTCTTATTTCTCTTTCTATGAGACAGAAATTTGAGGTGTACTGAAGATTTCGGAATTAGAAATTCATCTGAAAGTCTTTTGACACTGGTACAGGGATTTTCATTCAAAGAATGCATAATTGCTTGCGAATCAGATGTTGAAGGTCTTCCAAAAAGTGACTCATCATTAAGATCCATATTGCACGAATTGAATCTTGTAAACCATTTGATATCTGCGCTTTTACGGACGAATTTATCTCCTTTAACTTCAAATATTTCAACTGCAGCAGATCTGGCACTGAATCCCTTTTTCCAATAATGGAGTAAAAGGATACGAACAGTATAGTTTTTATCAAATTTCATATTATTCTGTCATACTAAGAAATAAATATTAGATCAATATATTTTATTTCTTGCACATTTTACTTGTTATATGACTTTTCAAAATAACAGTAAACGTTTAATTTATTAGATTATTTAAACACTTTACCTTTAAATATTACAATTTCAAAAAGTTACCACAAAATTTTGGAACACCCTAATATCTAAAATATTTTTTTACTTCAATTGCAGTGCACAGGATGTTTGTTCAAGTAACTTACTAGAAAAGAAATTCAGGCTGTTACATCAATTTGAGTCAAATTCTAGAAATGGATTTATGAAAACAATGTTCGAGGAGGTTTTAGAAAAAATAAAATAACTAGGAAAAAATGACAATGCTTATAAAAAAATATGGCATTGATTGATAATATAACTTAAGAAATCGGTCATGTTATATATGGAAGATCAAACTGAAGATTGGGGATGAAATTCTGTTGACAAATTATACCTACTTAGCTGTTCAGATACATAACTCAGGACATAGCCCAAATGAGCCAACGTTCTACGGTTTTTGGAGGTTCATACAAAGTTTAAATACAAACTTCACCACTTGGTCTCATATTTAGATGCCAAATCTCAGTAATATGATATAAATCATATATCATTCAAATGATATATCTTCTAAAAGATAGTTTAATAGAGAATATTTTTAAAATATTTTCACTTCTATTAAACCAAAATTAATAAATTAAATGTATATTTTAATGTTAAGTTAAAAATATTTATTAAAAGAGAATCAATTGTCCAATTTTCGTGAAGATTTAAGTAATAGCCGAGTGCATTTACTATTTTATGAACTTTTTATTCATTTTATGTGTTTGGTTCGCCCAAAGGCGATCTCAGGGAGATTTTAAAAAGAATCACAAGAATGGTCAAGAGAAATAATAAAAAATATTAATTATTAAGAAAAATCATGATCGTTAAAAAATGAATAATAAACATATTAATAAAAAATAAATCTACTAATAATAAAATTTCTAATTATTCTTATAAGCGATTAAATCGTTGCGAATAATTGTTGATTTATTTGAATTTGTGATTGTGTGATATTTGACGATTGTATTATTACAGTGTTAATAAAGTTTTATTGTTGAACTGATTATTATTTTTCTTTTATTAACACTAACCATTCGTGAGAGAAAAGATTGCTACTAAATGTTTGAATTCATACTACTCGTTATAAATTTAACATGTGTATTAAATTAATAAGGAATTTTAGTAATTTTAATTTTAAAAATCATTTTAAATCATTTAATCTTCCCTTTTATAATAAAAATTTTCTTTATCTTTCTTAAAATATAGTAATTGCTTTTTCCTTTATATTATTTCTTTGCCTACTTTAGTTCTATTTATGGATTCTTACTTACTTATTTTCTTTTTTGCCTGTCATTATTATTTATTTTTTGTTAATTTTTCTATTTTTAATAATTTTGATTTGCCCTTTAATATTTTTTATTATTAATATACAAATATATAAAATTTGGCAATTTGGATGGTTTAGGTTGAACTGGTGGCATTGGTTGTGGGAGTGTCCAGAGCTCTTGTTAGTTACTACCATGTTATCAACAGTTTTAGAATTAATAAACTCAAGATTTGGTAACTGTTATGTCCCCAGTTATGCCAAATATACGAGCTGAAATTAATAATAATAAGCAATTACTATTAAAACATTAGGATTTATAGGATTATATGATTTACAGTGCTCTACATGGATTATAATGATGAATAGTGAGTATGTAACCTTAATAAATTTTACAGTGACTGACTTAATTTATACTGTAGCAACAAAGACTAATTTAGATAACCCAAATGACATAAAAACAACACTGCCTTTGGTTAAGTGATAGGATAAAACCTAAATCATCATTAAAAAGAACTTAGTGGACTGAAATTAGACAATCAATTAGATCTATATAATTGTGAATTGTCGATTTCCAATATAATAATTGGCAAAGAAAGGTGGAAAACTCATTCATCATATTATTTATAAGAATTAGCATTGGAGCAGAGAATGATTTTTGGACCAGATATGGTTGCTCACATTTGATGCATTTTATCTTATCAAACACGTGTTTGGCTTGATTTCGAATCTTTTATATAAAAAGGTCACGTGCTGTTTCCTGAGAATTTTGCTTTGACATTCGAAGATGGATCTTTGAGTATTTTTCAGTTTAAGATCACTTTTACATAATTTTTTCCTATGGTTCATGTTGTTACAGCTTCCGTATAATATGTCGAACAACATTCCTTGAAATACTGAGTTCATTTAAAACTTTCCTCTAAGACAAATCCTCTTTCAATTTTTTAATGACTAATTTACTAATATCTAATTTGTTGGGTTGGCCAAAGACAGAAAACCCGATGGGAATAATAATAATAATTATAATAATAATAATAATAATAATAATAATAATAATAATAATAATAATAATAATAATAAAAGTCTAGGAGTCGATACTTCGATGTATGGAAGCAATTAGCTCCGTCATCGGAATAATATTTCTTTACCTTTTAGAAATAATATGAATAATGATGGAAATACCCGTCTCGAAGCGTATAGATTGGTGATCGTAGCCCAATCTCTGCGACTATATAAAGAGACTGTTACTTCCAGAAAATTGCAATTTTATTTGATTTTCTTATTGTAGGAAGATTGATTTTATTTTATTTGGTCAACGTCAGAAGATAGAGAAGATGTTATTAAATGTCGGAAGAGATTTTATTCCAATTTTATTCCAATCGTCCCAGTTTTCAGTAATTTTTGATTTTTATTCAGCTAATGAACATGCCAGAGCATTTACCAAGGGGACTCATCGAGTTTGGGAATTCCTGAGTGCTCTACAAAGGACCTAGAATATGACCCGGGGACCCCTTGTCGTTCCTGGTGAGACCGTTTTATTTTACTCTCGAGCTCTTTCTTTTGTGATCATTCTTCTCTTTCTATTATAAGACTGTTATTATCATTTTTTGAGCCTTTTATTATTTTAACCATTAACTCGATTTTGATTATTTGACATTAAAGCCATTTCGTTTTGAGTATTGGACATATTTTGGGTGATTTGTGAGAGTTGGAGCCAATTTTGTTACATTTAAAATAAAGTTTTATTGTGATTGTTTTGATTCAGTTTTTGGGGTGTGGATAAACTATTGTTGTGGGAGTTTTGATTCAGTTAAGGCATTGTAATAATTTATTACATAACATTTTTATTTTTGACATATAAACATCTTATGCAAAGATGATATGTACAGTTACACTTAACAAAAAAGTTTGATTTTCCGAATTTCATCATAATTTTATTCCATTAATCTGACTTCATGTAAGTTTAAACTTAAGTTCCCAATTTCAAAACTGGACATTAAATGGAAAAACTTCAAAATGTTTGAACTTCAAATGATTATATTAATAACTGTATAATTTATGAACATTAAAAATGAATTAGAATAAACTTACTAAATGGAATATTTTTTAAAATCTGTTGAGAAAATCATTTTTTAAAAACTTTTAAACAAACTAGAAAATTGCAATTTATAGTACTAAAATTTATAAAATTAGAATATTGTTAATTAATAAAAAAATTATCAATGTTAAATGCATCACAAGATAATCTTATTAAAATTATTTGTAGAATGTAACAATAACGTCGTTTAAATTAGGTAAATTTCATTTTATTTTAAATATGGCAAAATAAATTATTTTTAGTAATATATATATATTGTTTTCATATTGAATTAAGTAATAATTTCGTCTCAATCCCTAAAAGTTATATTAGATATGCAGTAATACTGTAAAAACATTATTTTAGATGAACATAAATATTCCCATTGTTTTGGCAAACTCTAACAACAAAGTCATAATTACATCATCAAATGTACCTAACAAACCTGCTGCAAATTTAAGACTAATTCAAAATTTGAATTCAACCTCATCCAATTCTACATCTCAGCCTGTTTCCAACAAAGAACACGAATTTTTTAAGAAATACTCGAAAGAAATTTTCGTCAAATACCGCAGCCTGGACTGCGAAAAGCGAATAGACATTTTACAGTTTAATAACGATGGTAGTTTAGAACAGAATTTAAATTCAAAAGAAATGTTTATCCAGCGTGATCGGACCCAAAAAATAAAAACGAATCAAGGACCGATCTTCGGTGCTGGTACGGAATTTAACAAAGAAGGTCGAGAAGAAGCTTGGCAAAGAAAATTTGCCTTGAACAAAAAAAAGCAGGAATCGAAAGATCCGATCAATCTCTGCATAGGACGTGGACGAAACATGAAGAAATACAAAGCGGTCAAAGAAAGTATGTTTGAGAATTCGCAGTATTGTGTTTTCATTCGCAGCAGTTCCGATTGTTTTGAAGCCGTTTCGGTGAAAGATTGGTACAAGATGCAGCCTGAAGTGACATCTAAGTTCACGAAATTGGAAGACGCAATGGAAGAATTGAACAAGTTGGATAAAAAATTGGAAATGTCATCGGCCATCTTCTCGAAACGGTACACAGCAATGGAACAGGAGGAGGGAGTCAAGACCAAAAAGTTGAAGCGCCAATTAAACAGTGAAGACGATAACGAAATGTATAACGGTTCTGGTGGATTGATATTGACGAGTAACGACCGCGACCAAATGTCGGACTCGTCAGTGGAAGAGGAACGGGAAATGGTTAGGAAGAAGAAGAACGCTGCGCTCCTGACCAAGCTGCGGCTTGGGAAGGAGCGAGATTATGAAGAAAGCGATCTTGATGATCACCAGGGCGACGAGGTCGATTATATGACCCACTCGTCATCGGACGAGGACAACTTGCCGGAAACGGAAAAGGAGAAGATTTACACCGTTAACAATGTCGACGAAGAAGTCAACACAAAATCAGGTGCCAATAATTCATCCTTTTTTTTCTTTTTTTTGATTATCGAAAAAAAATTTTCATTTTTTTCCCGATATAATCAATAATTTAATAATAATAATAATAATAATAATAATAATAATTGATTTCTTGAAATCGATTATAATTTTTTTAATTTTCATCGATTTACAATAATTATAATTTATTAATATTTTTATTGATTCTGACTTCATTCTTATTTGATTGGCTCTTTACTTTATTTAATCAGATGAAGTTGTTCAGAATCGATATGGTTGGTCCAGTATGAGTTTTCAATCATCAGATATGTCATCAAGTATATGATCGATAAAATAATCGATATTTATTAATTTTTTAAAAAAAAATAGAACTGAGATCAATAATTCTTTTAATTTTAATAAGAATATATCATTGAGAAGAAAAGGGGAAAATCGTGAAATTGGGTTGTAATTTTTAGAAAATATTTTCAACTTGTTTGATCGACTGAACTTTTTCTATCGATTTTCAGTTAATAATTAAATCGATCAAATACATAGCTTTATTTTTATTGATTTCTTACAATTGATAAATAATTTTATATCGATTTCTTTTATTTTTTCTCAAAGATTTCCCTCTTCACTTTTTCAATATTATCGAGTTTCCTCTTATTTGATTGGATTAAAAATAGTCAATATTATCTCAAAAATATAACTGAAAACAACAAATAATTAATTTATCTTGAAAAATATAAATTTATTAAAGACCCGAATTTAAAATATTAGATTTTAAGTTTTAACGATTATCAACAGAAGGTATGGAATTATGTTACAATTTAAGAACTTTTTCAATAATTAAAAAAAGGAAATGGGAAATATTTTTTAAAAATTTTAATTTTGTGATTTTTAAAAAATATATATGGAACACTGGTACTAAATTCTTATTTTTATTGATGTTTTGTGATGATTATTGGGTTTAGTGAAATTTCAATCGATTTTTTTACTGAATTGCAGATGATGAATTATCAAATGTGGAAGAGGAGACAAAAAGTGCAACAGTCAATATGAATGACGAAAGTGTGAAGGAAAATGAAATCGAGAGCAATGCCGATTCCGATTCCAGTAACGATTCCAGTCCACTTTCGTCAATGGAAGACAGCGATGAAGAGGATAGCAATGTGATTTTGAAGCAAAAGTTGAGCAGTACCATCAACAAGAACATTGCCAACCAGATGAAATCGAACGCCCGGTCACAATCGTCCAATACCACCAGTGTTATCACATGCGGACCGGGGATAATCGGGTCAGCAGTGGGTGGAACAGGTCTTAGTCATTTAATCGATGATCCTTTAAAGAAGTTTCGCCAAGACAGCAATGCTCAAAACGCACGAATCATTCAGGAAATGTACAAATATCTGACTCGGAAACCGATTTCCAAGTCGAATTTATTTAAAAAACTAATTTCCAAACGGATGATTTCCAACGATTCCCAGAAAATATTCGACGGACTGTTGGAAAAAATCAACACCGTCACGCACATTGTGAATGGAGAGAAATTGTTCAGTATACTCAATTGAAAAGGAGAGCTGGTTATTGTGAATTGATTTTCATTATATTACTATTATTGTTATCATGTTTTCCACTCTTTCGATATCTCCCGATAACGGACAAAAATGGTCTTTCGATGTTAATGACCGCATTCACTTTGAATTGATGTATAAAACTACAAGTAATGCTTTATGTTAAATTTCGGTGGATTTTTTTTCGTTGGGTTTTTTTCGTTTTGTTCTCAATTGGATACTCAGGATACCAATCGTAATATCAATATTTTAACTTTTTAAAAATTTTCATTTAATATTGATGAACTAATGAAATTTTAACTAATTTAAATTAATCAATAAGATCTTTAATTTTTAACAATAGTCATTGAGATAAATCGATAAATACGGGGCTGGATATTATTTATATTTATCCATTACGCCAAATGGTCAGTTCATTGATAGGAGAATTTCATCGAGGAATGATGAACAGAAATATTTACTCACGGTCATGAAGACAATACTTCAAAATAATTTTAAAAATAAAGAAATCCGTGTAAAAAAGGATATTTACAAAAAAATCCTTAGAGCCAACTATAAAATAAGTAATTAAATTCAATCTGATAAGAGATATATTTTTGTAGAAAATAAAAAATCAGATTTATTTGATGCTAAGAGATTTTAAGTTATATAGAATGGAACCTAAGTGAATCGTTATTTAATTATTTATCTTAAAATTTAAGATTTTTATTTTAAAATTTTTTAATAATTATTTCTTAAGTAATAAATTTAACACCAGTATAAATTTTTTTAAACTCATTTTCATTTAATTTGTTTAAAAATTACTGTTGCACAATTTTTTACTTTTATTTCCCTCAATTTCACCATAAATAGGTGATGATAATTATTTTCAATTAATTGTATTTTTATTTCCATAATCTTGTGCATAATTTCATATTAAATTAATTATTTTAATGTTCATTTTTAATTCTTATTTTTTAAAGTTTTTAATTTCTCAATTATTTTTATTATGTTCATGATATTTTTTAATTACTAAAATTAAATGAAGAAAAATTTCAATGTAGAACCAAAATTTTAAATTGCGGATAAATTTTCAAATATTCGAAAAAAGATTGAATTTATAAAAATTATAATATTATTATATTAGATAATAAGAAAATTGTAGAGAATCAATTTTAAGTTTTTTGGTTTTCTGGTGGTTTTGTTTTTTCATTTTAACACTACTGAGCAGTTAAGAATAGCGAAGGAGAAATGTCCAAGATTGGTTCTCAAACTAACCAGTTGTAAATATTAATTACAAGCAAAGAAAATCTTCTGATTTCAAGCAGGAGTACACGTAAACTCAGATACACTCTGATTCAAAAGAGTCTTGCCCGAAGAAAGCTAACACTTTAGACACGGAAATGCTAAAAAGAACAAGTTTTGAATGGCAGCTCCACGATCTCAATCAAACAATTATCCAATTTTAGCATGTTATCACTTATCATTAATAACACCATTACTGACATTTGGGGCAGTACTTCTACAATTTTAAAGATAATTTTTAATATGAAGTATTTAAGGGAAAAGTTTGAAAATAACAATTAAATTAAAATTCCAGTATCAATTTGTTAAATGGGTTTTAATAATGAAATTTGGACAAATCAAATCATGTTCAGATGATTCAAAGGCAAAACTTTTACACAAAATATGCCAACAATTAGGGCCAGTGACATAAAAATCACTCAATACGCTCATTTACAAGGAAAAATATCTTACCGTGTATAGCTTTATGTAAAATTTATAAGGGAATATGCAATTTATATATTTAAAATCCAATCAGAGTTTATAAGGATTAATACCAATATTTTTGTTTTAATCTTAGTTCTCACAATCAAGAAATTATTACGTTAATAAAGACTTCGTATCAGTAACGATTATTTATTTCGACTTAATATTTAATTAACAATTAATTGTTAAATATGTTGGGTTTACCAAGACACCCCCCGGGGATAAATAATAAAAAGATAAATAATGCATAAATAATAATAATAATAATAATTAATTAAAAATTAATTAGTACTTGAAAGTCATTGAAAAATTCCCAGAAATTTTATT
>JBBMKC010199387.1:0-14240 GCA_037834085.1 Bipalium vagum | reverse complement strand
GGGTTCGGTTGAGTTGATCCACTTGGTTTTGGTTGTTTTGATTGAGCTGTAGGGTTTGTTGAACGTAGTCTCCACACCTGCATATTATAAATAATTCTTTTTTAAAATTGTAAAAATTCAAACATTAAGTTTAATGTAAATTCTCCTGTAAATCTATTTTATCAGTATAAACTTTTTCTAGTTTTATATCCTTTATTACTTCTACTTGAATCTTTATTTTCTCTATAGTGTCCATCCAAATATTTCTCCATCATTATTTTTATCAATCAGTAAACATTGTGCTTAGAAGTTAATGGACTTAAATTTTGAATTGTTTCTACTTTTGGTGAACCTAATTTTAAAGTCACATTAGAAAACAAATAAAGAAAAAAATTGTCTTGAAAAGTTATATTTTCATCTGCTTTTATATTCTGAATTTCTATTTCAAAAACTATAATTTCTTCTGATAAATCTAAAGCATTTGATGATTTAAAAAAAGAAAAAAAATAGATTTCTATTTTTGTTTAATTTTTTGCTGTTGCAGGAGATAAAGATATTTCTAAGTAATCACACTTTTTCGTTGTTATGTTTTGGTGATAAAAAATATCATCCAAATTTAAATTCATCATTTTGCTAATAGAAAATAAACATTTATTAAAATGTAGAAAGTAAAATATCCAATTGTTTATCCACTGTCAAATGCTGAAGATTTATTTCACCAATTGAATTTTCTGGAAAAGAAACAATAAAACCTTTAGATATTTTCATTATACAATTTGAAAAAATTGGATTTTCATTAATACTATTCTGATTTTAATGGTTCTAATCCTTTTATACTTTTAAACACATTCTTAATATATGAATATACATCAAAAATTTCATATGCACCTGGAGTTATCATTATATTTTTTCCCCTTCTAAATCTGTAAAGTTATATCTATTCTGTTATTTTTAAAAGTAATATTGAAATATTAAAAATAGAAGTTGCAAAAAAAAGGTAATTGATAGTTAAAATTTTGATCAAAATTTAGTAGTGTTTTAAAGTTAAATGATATCTAAAATTTTACTTCCCATAATAAATTTTTTTGAAAATTTTTGAGATTTGATATTTATTAAAGAGATGCTTCCAATTATTAAAAAAATAAAAACAAAATATTTCAATCAGTATCAGTTTAAATTTCACTTTAATATTTTCACAATTTTTATCAATGATTATTTTAAGTTTATAACCTTGATTAATTTTTAAAAATTAAATGATTAACATTATCATAAATAGCTTTTTTAGCAGATAAATATTATCTTAAAGTGTATTTTATAAAATCTAGTATAGTTTATAAAATCTATAGCCTACTACTCTTTTTTTCTTTTTCTGATATTTTCTTAAAATCATAGTAATGTACTTTGAATTTGTTTGTTTTTTATATGCTCTCATTAATTTCAATTTTTTTCATTTTTTCTAGATTATATTCTTTAAATTTTTTTTCTATCATTGATTTTAAATCTGGGGTTAATTCAAAATTTATACCTTTTCATTTATTAAAAATATTTTTTCTTATTTTACAGATTTTGAAATATCTAGTTTATCACCTATTACTAACTGTTCACCTGTTTCTGATGATTTTATACTTTTTCTGTTACTATATATATTCTCTATAATATAAGAACTCTTTTTATCTTGTTTTATTACTTTAACAACTTGTTTATACTTGGTTGATTAACACTCATATGTATATTTTCAAATTAATCAGTAAAAGGTAATCTATTTGTACTCCTCTTTTTGCATTCTAATGATTTAATTGATTAGTTTCAAATTCATTTCTTCAGCAATTAATTAATTTCTTTATTCATGTCTTTATCAAGATCAATTACTTTTTGGTTTGCATTCATTCTCTAAAATTGAAAAATAAAATATATTTCACTTATTTAAATTTTCAATCTTCTCTATATACTCTTCTTATCCTTTGGTTCAATTCTTTTTTAATTTCTTTATTTTTAATAATATTCCTTGGTTTTAGTTTTTTAATATTTTCTTTACATTCTGCAATTAGTTTTTTTTAGCGTTTTCAATTTCTTCATAACTCAAAATTTTCTTTCAAACTTTTAATTATTATAAATAAACTTTATTAATGGACTTCATTTGTAACGTTTATTTCTTTTTTTGATGAAATATTTCTAATATTTTTTCAGAAAAAAATGTGCTGATAGTCATAATTTTTCAAACAGGACATAATTTAGTATTATGCAAGTATTGTGTTGTTTAATTTTTTTCAAATTGTGTCTGCATGATAGAAGTAGTTTTGAAAGCTATAGATATACTCTTTCTCATGCAGTATTTGTTATGTACTGTAAATAAAATGAAAAAGATAAAAAATATAACTTTTTTTATGAAATCATAATTTTTCAAACACTTAATACTTATTAAGAAAATGTTATTTGTTACACAAGGAACCTCTTTTTTAACATAAACGCCTTCTGTAAGATTTAAAGAAATTTGTGATTTTTGTACGTTGGGATTGATTAATGTCTTCTACAACATATTTCAGTTTTGTAATTAATTCATTGACATTTTGAAATTGAGGACCGTCACAGATCTGATCTGAAATTAATTTCCAAATTTCTTCTGCAATTTTCAGATCAGGACTTTAAGTTGGCCAACACAAGATCTTAATGTCACGGGATTTCATAAATTCTTTGACTTTGGTGAATTTGTGAACAGGGGAATTATCTTCTTGTGACCAAGAATCTGTGCCAAAATTTAATTTTAAAATTGACACAGTACTCGTCTTTAACATATATGCTGATGAATTAAATTTTCCTTTGATAACATTGTAAGACAATAAGCCATTGGTCAATGTCATCATCCAAACCATAATGCCGCCACCCCTGAATTGTCGGCACTGTCGACAAATATGTTCATTTTTGAAAAAATTGTACGCCAATCATCCAGACTAGATCTATACAATTTTTTCCAATGCAAAATTTTCACTGACCCATGTACTTTCAAAAAACGGTTTTCCTTTTGTTTCTTACTTAAATAAATCAGATGCACTTTTTATAGAGAAATAATCAAATCACATTCAATTTTTAATTTATTTGCATTTACCTTACTATTCTTATCTTTCAACTTGCCTATTACTCTTCTCATATTCAACTTCTCTCATTTACTTATTGTAAACTTTGGTCCACGTTTCTTACAGATATCCTTCTTTACATATCTGCATACACTAATCACCGAGTTTCTTGTTATTTTCATATTTTTTCCTTTTTGAGCGCAACTTAATCTATCCTCCTTTAAAGGGAAGGCTTGAGTTTTTTCCGCAAAACTTTTCATTTAATTGTTAAGATTTTTAAAAATATATCTTGCACAAATAACAAATAATTACATAACGTTTAATAAAATATTAGGAAATGTTTAATAATTAACTGTTTGAAAAATTATGCTTTAATTTAAAATGTAGACTTTAACACAATCCTTATTTATATAATGTAAACAATCAACATTTCTAATATAGTGAAAGATATATTATTTTGAAGTGATGTACAATATCCTAGAACTTGACATAAATAATTAAAAATTTTTAAAATGAATGTAAATAATTATGTGGTGTTCGAAAATTTATGACGATCAGTGTGCATTTTAAGCAGTAAAATTGTGGTATCAACAGACATAAACTAATAAATCAATTCCTGAAGTTGAAGATAATGTTATAGCTGCTGTTACAATTCCAAAAATTCCAGTTATAATTTTACTTTCTAATTTTAAATGAGAATATATTGAAGTACATCTAAATTTAAATTTTTTTATATTGAATTAATAGTTTTTCTAAGACTTTTCTCATTCAAATAATTTTCAATTGTTATTGCCTCTAATTGGTCAAATATTTTATTTGAAAATATTTCATTTAATTTTGGATAAGTAGCAGTGGTTTGTTCAGAATTTTCATATCCTACATTATAATCACTAAATATTTCTTCCATTTTTTATAATAAAAAATTTTAAAAAGGCTTTTAGAACTTTACATTGTAAAATATATTAGGATAATTAGTTCTATTCTTTTTAATTCTTTATCTTTTAAAAAACAATGAAAAAATATAATTTCATAAATTTTTTTATCTCTTGAAAAAATTCTAATTTTAATATTACCAATATTTTCTTTTCATTCACTCAAATAATTTTTTTCAGAATTATAAACAAAGTAATATCTTGTAACTTAATCCTGTTATTTCAAAATCATATATCGTAAAAATATTATATCTGTTCTTTTATAACTTTTGTTGAGTTTTCCAAAAGCACAACCTTGAAATAATGAGAATAATAATGATTTTGGTAAATAATATTAATAACAATAATAATATAAAATAAAATATTTATTTTAATAAAATAAATCAACCATTTTAATTGAAGATTAGAAATAATTCTAAGAAAAGCCATTTATCAAGATCTCGCCGTCGAAATTTTTATATATGGGGATAATTGGAATTATTTCGACATGCGTCCCGTCGTTGGGATCATCAATTATTTTTTTAGGAATAATAATCTAAATCTATCTTGGCGTAGAGATAAAGCTAGGATTAATCGGCTATTGAAGGAAATAGTCTACTCTAAGCGTATGGATTGATGATCGTAGACCAATCTCTACGACTGCATAAAGAGATGGCTATTCCTATAAAAAGGCCCGAAAAATACAGCGACCACGGGAAAAATTTTTTTAAGTTAACGAAATTTTTTGGACAAAGTCAATTTTTTAAAGGAGACAATTTTGGACGAAAACAATTTTTTCTTCAGTATTTTCAATTCTGTTTGTTTAACTATGATGACAAAGCAAACGAATTTTACAAAGGGAGCCTGCTTTTGTTTTTGAAATATTTTTCGGGTATTGGTTTTCCGCTTGCACTGCGTATAGTAATTTTTTTGTCTGTTTTATTCTAATTATTTATATTATTTTATTTTTAATAATAGTAACTTTATGTGACTATTTTGTAAATTAATATATAAAATATTATTATATATTTCTATTTATAGTAAATTTTATAAAAGTTTTTTACTTTATTTATTTATTTAATAACTTTTTATTACTACTAAATATTTTATCTATAATTTTATTATTTTATTTTATTATTTTTTTATAATACGATTTTAATTAATTATTATAATTTAAATTAATGTTATATTTTATTTTTTGTTGTTTTACACAGTACATTATTTTTATATTTTAGTTTATTATATTTTTTATATATTTTTTAAAATTTTTTTTATAACAAGATAAGAAAGAGAAATAAATTAATAAATCTGGGTTTTAACCTTTATATAAAATAAACAAAAATACATAAAATACATAGATACATAAATACAAAATTACATAAGATACACAAAGTTCAGATAAAATGTCATTGTTATTTGATATTTGAGTTTGATTGGATTGACGAACTGGGAACTGGGCCTGGGAATTTCCTCCATTTTTTGTTGATTCAAAATTTATAACATTATTGATTGTGTATACATTTTTTTCAGCAATAAATATTATTGTAAATTCATTTTTTAATAATTTTTCTTCTTCAAAATATGTTCATTATTTTATTATTATTCATATTTATAATCTCTCTCATACCATCACTAGTAACATTTAAAATTTTATTTTCAGATTCATTTCAAATAAAATTAATTTATTCTTTTACTTTATTATTGTAAGAATTAAATTTTAATTAATATTAAATAATAAATAATAAATTTAAAATATTTTTAAAATACATTTTAAAGTAATAAATTAAAATTTAATCCTCAATGTAAAAAAAATTTTAGTAAATTTTTAAATAATTAAATTAATAAAAGTTTTAGATAATTAATTAGTTTAAGTAGTAATTAAAGGAGAACACTTATTCAAACTATACAATTATTTTCATCGAATAAAAATGTTACCAAATCTTGACTTTATGAATTCAGGAACTGTTGATAATGTCGCAGTAACAAAAATTATTATTTTTTATTTTTGTAATCATCATAAAAATAAGGAGATCTAAAATAAAATAATGATAATAAATAATAATTATAAAATGATTATTATCCATTATTCTTTTTAATAAGCCACATATGAAATTCGAATTAAAAAATTAAAAAATTGACATACTGAAAAATCAATAAAAAATTGAAATTTAAAAAAATGAAGTAGTAGTAGTGTGAAATATAAGGGTTGCGTTGGTATTCAATTTTAGATATTTAGTATTCGATATTGTGGTATTGCAGTAGTCGGTAATACAGATATTCAGTATGCATAAAATAGGAAAAAATCAAAACCAAATTGCGTTTATTCAATATCCTGTATTCGATATTTTGGCTTGGGTGTTTGTCGCAACCCTTATTATTTTCCCACTACTAATTATGCCCAACAAAAATGCTTGCGGTCTTGATTGGTAAAAATCATGTCAAATAGATTTCTGTTGAAAATGCTGAACCTATATCTTTGGAGGCTCAACCAATCAACCGAATGGTGAAACAGGGAGACCAATTCAAAAAAAAACGTAATGGCATCTACAATTGGAAAGTTCTATAAAAGAAAATTCGGACCATTATTGAAAAAAGGTAACTCCGATCCTGACATGTGTGGACGAACATATACCATTGTGTTCGGAAGAAACGAAAGTGGACTTCTGGATAATCTGACCTCGCTAGTCGATGACCTAAGGCTTAGTGGACCTCAGTGAAGCCCGAAAAAGTGCACGACAATGAGAATTAAGGCTGTTATCCACATTTGGAAGATGCTGCCATCAGAGATAAGAGTAATTACCTGTTATTCAATTTTTTCTGGTAAAACCGACAAATATAAGTATTTGTTAATCCAATTCTCAGCGAAGGGACCGGATGAATTAAGCAAAAAAAAATCTTGAACTGAAAATCCTCATTCTCCGGGACTTTTACTTCTAAATGCCTATACTCAGGTGTTTTTGGATCGATGAATATATTTAACTGAGTTGGACAAAATTCAATAAGTATATGTAACGAACATTAAGCGAATGGTGGAACTACTCAGATATACACCCTCGTCATGCACTCATGCTAGAATTGGGATGGTGCTATTGATGCATTGTCACTTCTGGGTACAATGTATTTTGGTAAGACAAGATGGCTGAGAGCATAGACCCGTCCGTTTGTGCGATATTAGTGGCCTGAAACTGGGTAAATAGTTTGAAACGTGGACTGTTCCGTTAAACGTGTGTTCAGATCTACTGAAATAGTCAAATGACTACTATAAGGAAGCAGAATGTTAACAACTACAATCGCATTAAGACGCACTAATTGCTTAATTGTCTAAACCAAATTCTTCAAAATTCTACAATTTAAAATGCCTGTGGTTGCAGAAACACAATAAATTTGTTGATCATGTGGTGGCTCGACTGAAAGTCCTAGACTATAGTGCAAGTCGAAATTAAGATCTCCTATAAAGGCAGCGATCTAAAGTCGGACATCGTGGTCTTCAAGCGAGGTGTTCCTTCTGTGGTTTTAGATGTCCAGGTTGTCAGAAAACTCTAGTATGGTATATCTGGAGTCCGCTAACATGAAATGAATTAAATATGTAAGTGAAGTGTACCAGCTTGTTGACCCAGGTGGAACGAGTATACTCATCGTATTGGGTATAACCATCAATTGGGGACCGTCTTGGTGTTATAGTATATGAAAGCTATTGAAGGAACTTGGGACCTGAGAAATATAACCGAAAGGTCATAAGGGCTCCTCTGCGATGATAAGGTTCTAAAACACTGTATCTGGTTCTAGTCGATGCGACATGGAAGAAAATGCGGTGATTGTTCGTACTTCCTAAGTAAATACCTCTTCAGTGCTCGATTCTTTGTCTCAACAGATAGAAAAAAAGTGTGTGTACCCGAACCCAGTTATATGTCAACACCCCCAATACGGATAATTATAATTTATTTTTGTTTCATTTGGTGTTGGGTTGCCTTATTATGTCGTTGTATAAGGAGTATGATGTGAGCCTATACAACGACGCGTAAACTGGTTAATTTGTAACTGTTTTCATAAAATTTTGAATGGAAACCGTTCGGGGGTCTAAGAGTTATTAGTGCCTATGCTTTTACCAGATCACAAATGGTTTTGTCAAAATGAAGACTTGTAATTTATAGCTACAAGTGTGCGGTAATGTGCAGTTGAGAAGGACAGAAGGCACCAATAAACTGCCGCTAATAATGGAAAAATGAAAACCGATATATGAAATTATAAAACTAAATACAATTATTGTCTTCGAAAAAGTTTCAATATTTTCAATTTGTGCCGTGTATTTATATCACACAATCAAGATATAATTTTATTTATATCAACTTGATAAAAACTTTACACAGGATAAAAACATGCTCGGATAAAGAATATTATGTCTAAGTGAGCTTGTCCTCAGTTGATTCCTGAGTTTCATTTTCGTTATTGTTAGAGTGGTCCATGATTTCTTTATCAGCTTTCTCTGACTTCTTCATTTCTTCCAGTGATGATTTCAAGTTTGTTCGCTCATTTTGAAGTGCTCTGCATAGGCTTTCAAGTTTTTCTATTTTAACTTTCAACACACTTATTTGGTCGTCAGATTTTGCCTTCTACTCAAAAAATCAAATATAAAGACAATTGATTTCCCAATACCTCTGAAGCCAGAGTTAATGCCGAGCAGTTCGTGTTTTCCCATTTCTGTTTCAGTTGTACATTTTCCTTTTCAAGCCTTTTAATATTATTGGCCATCTGGAAAATGTGAAAATAAAACTTATTAAGCAACTTACTTTTACTGTGATTTATTATAAAGATAGTTTGACGCCAGTATCATTTTAAAAGAATATTCCGTTTTATCATTTAAATACATTTTGTTCAATTGGAATACTTAAACAATTAACAAGAATAAGTTTTTTAATAAAGCAAAAAAAGCAGATGTATTTATATTGCTTATAAATTCTAAAAATCCTTGAGATTAATTTTAATAACATTTAATTATGTTTTTTAGATATGTATAAAATTAATAAAAAAATTTTAAATCAAAATTTTAAATCTTAATGTTTAAAATTTTATTTTTATAAAAGACGAAAAACAAGATCTCTGAAGTGATGGTTTATAAAATCTTGTTAGTTTATTGTGTTTCTGTTGTGAAAATTCAGAATTTATTTGATTTTTAGCTGAAATCTAATTTCGACTATCCATTAATTTTATCACAATTCTAATGATCAATATTAGAGTATTTTTCAATTATTGATAATAAATTATATGAACTTGTTTTTAAACAACAAATCTCATCACTGCTCCCTTTCTGTTGTTTGTAGAACATGATCACAGTACTTTGATACATACTAATACAACTGTTTCCATATAATATATATATGTGAACATTTTAATTTTGTGATTGACACAAATCAAATGAAATCTTTGAGCAGACTTAATAAACTACACAATCAATAAATGAATATGAATCATAGTATTAAATCCAACTATTCCTTATTTTATACTAATTAGTCAATTCATTAGATTTTATCACTCGTTACATCACAAACATTTTGATATTAAAAAACTATAATTTGTATTGTTTGAAAAAATATTTATAGAGAAATTTCCTTTAGGCTCTTGGATATTGAAAAAAATTCTCCATTAATATTAATAAATAATTTATAATTCCGCATTGGTAAGAAAAGAAATTTAAAATCTGAAGAACTAAAAAACCAATTTACCTTTTCCATTTCTTTTTTACAAGTGACAAATATTTGATTGCTATCGGTCAGTGTTTTTTGAAAATATTCATATTTCGATTGATAGAACTCGATCTAAATTTTAAAATGAAACAAAATATTGTGCAAGATAAATCAACAAACAACACAACTCTTTCTCACCGGAGGGAGAAAATTATTATTTCATAACACACCAAATATAAATCCATTAAAATATGAAAATCGTTGCCAATCATCGATTCAAAGCACGAAACTGAAATTGGCAGTGAAATATGTCGAATAAGGATGTGTAACTATTACCAGGAGGAAGTACACTTTGAACAGCTTAAATACTCGAAATATATCACAAAATGTAACACGAATTTTCATAAATCAATTTTATTTAAAAGGAAGATTCTTTTGAGTATCTTTCACTTTACAGACTTCTTTTCGGAGAATGGTTTGATAAGTAAAAAAAATGAAACTTTATTTTTAAAAATCAATTTAATAGAATGAATTTTTTATAAAATCACTTTTAAAAATAATTGACAGAATATAAATTAATATAAAATCAATAAAATATAAATTTTTAAAACAAAATCTCACTACTTATGATTATAAGTAAAATAAATGTACATATTCTGAAATTTAAACCCATCCTATTCGTAAAAATTCGAAAATAAAATCAATCAATTTGAAGTTTTGCATAAACTTGATTTAATAATATAAAATCAAAGTACTTGTTCTTTAAGTTTCTCTTCTATTTGTTCGTGCATTTTTAATCGTGTTCGTTGGTCTTCCATTTGTTTCTCAGATTGCTCTTTCTCTTGCTTAAATTTGGTACTGAATTCTTCCAATATGCACTGAGACTGTTTTAGTTTAGCTTCAGCTAATTGAAATTCCAAATTCTTGGTCTGTAAGACTTTAGTATTGTGCTGCTCCTTCATTTCATATTGTTCCAGAAATTTTGATAATTTAGACGCCAAATCCTGATTTTCCAATCGTAACTTTTCATTGTTTTCCTGATATGTAATCATTTGAGTTTCAATTTCACCGATTTTCGTTTTAAATAGATTTGACATTTCTTTACGTTTTTCTTCTTCCATTCGATTTCTATTGTTACTATCCTCCTAAATTCCACAAATATCCAAAACTTTATTTTCTCATTATTCAAATAAATTGATATTTATTATTTAGAAATAATTTTTCATGATGACAATCTTCATTAAATGAACCATAGAAATTTAATTTATCACCATTACAAATCACGGTAATCCAAATCATAAAAATTGACACAACTTTCTAGTACATTTTGTACACATATCAACAAATCATCGACAAATAAACATTGATCAATAAATATAGAAAAATTCGATCGGAATTTACTTTACTTAACCATTTAACATAATTAAAAATTTATAATTTCATAAAAAAATTTATCGAATCATTTTCATTCATTGTTATTATTATCGATCTTGTTGTGATCTTTAATTGACTTTTGATAGTTATTACGATAATGATGAGGATGAATTTGATTTCAGAATTTTAATCTGTTTCGGTTAGAAATCCTTGTCTATTTTTAATAAGAATTGATAAATTCAATCGAGTTGAATTTGAACAGCTTAAAAAATTATATTTTTTCTAATTATTGCAAGTCATTCAAATAAAAATTTAAAATCAAATCTATATGGAAAAATCTAAATTTATTTAAATAATAATTAGGACTGTCGAAAATTTTGTGATAATTATTGGAAATAATACGTTTAGATTAATTCTTTATCCATACTAATTTGACATACCTGTATCTTTTGCTTTTGTTTTTGCAACTCACGAGACAGATTCTCTAAATTGCCCTTTTGTAAAAGAACTTTATTATATTCTTTTGTTAATTGATCTTTCTCTCTCACAACCTGTAAATTAATTTTTAATAAAAATATTTTAATAAAAAAAATTTACATTGCTTAACTGTTTTTCAGAATTCTGATTAACTAATTTACTTTTCTTTAAATCTTGATATAATTCAGAATACTTTTGACAAATAAAGTCAATCTTTTCATCAGGACTGCTTAAGTCTGCAATATTTCTTTTCAGAATTTCTATTCCAATATTTTATAAAATAATTAAAAGTCATAAATTAACCAATTGTTTTGTCGGTTTTCTTTTTCTTGGCGTCTTGAAAGTCCGGCTTCAAAAAATTTTCACTGGTATTTTCCATTAAAATATCTTTTGGTAATAACCGTAATTTTAAATATATTTTAAAATTAATAGTTTGGCAAATGTACTTAAACAAGAGAAAATATCAAATTTATAATATTTAAGATTTTTTATTTAAGTTATTTCATTCATATTATTAAATAAAAGTGTTAAAATGAGTCACTACATTTAACTTATTTTTTCAATTTAACGAAATATAACTAACAAATTTTTATTTAGAGCAAAAAATACTAAAAAAAATAGTTACATCAATTTTTTAAAAAAATTTTGCATAAAAGCTGCATATCTTATAAAAAGAAGCCTATATTTGTGTTAACACTTTGGACAGTATTGATATATGTCATCAAAAATTTTCTCAAGAACGTCCATAAGATGTCTTGTTACATTAAATGAAAAAGGAAAGCCTTTTGAAAAAAGCGCTAATGAGATGTATAAACGATCCAGAAATTGAGAAGGAGATCAAACTGAGAAAGTTAGGAAGTATTGAAGAAATGGAAGATCTAATTAAATTAATGGATATAATCCGACAGAAACAGTCTGATCAGGTCAATACCATCAGGACCTACAGAGACGTAGAGAGGAACAGTAGATATCAAAACGTACGGAGACAGAAAGCAGGATATAAGATTCAGCCTGTTGTAGAGCAAGTCAGACCAGAATCCCATGTTACTAAACCTTTTGCAAGAATGCAAACGATATCCCAACAAGAAGACAAATAGAATGTTGGACGTGTAAAAAAAGTTGGACATATAAGCCAAGATTGTCCAGAGAAGAGAATTCCTACATGTTTTGGATGTGGAAAAGCTGGACACATACGGCGGAATTGTACAGTTTACAAATGTTAAAGGTGTGGAAGAAATGGTCACCAAGCTTCAGAGTACTACACAAACACCAAATAGAGATCAGAGAAGAAACAGGAATTTTTAAGAACTTTATCAGGAGACAAATGGAAGTAAAAGAATTAATGTGGTTAGTGAAAATATTGATGTTATATCAGAAGGAGATTGTATGAGAGAAGAATATGAGAATGCATCACTGTATCCAAAAGACAAGGCTAGTGTGAGCCATATACTAGAAATCGAAAGATCTAACAGTATGGTGAAAAACTGAGATGTGCAAACGACAGTTATTTAGAGACTTGAGGGTCAATAAACATAGAGGTCACGTTGCTCAAGTTCGAAAATTTGTAAAATTCATAGTTGTAGAAAGTGTCACCCCTGAACTGATTGGTGGTATAGAGTTTCTTTAAAAATTCGGAAATGTTTTGAAGCAACAATATGAAAGTAAAACCAACGAGATGGATGATTTGAGCAATACGCTGTGTAATGTTGAAGGAAGATTTGGTAGAACAATACAGAAGGGAACGGTTGAAAAGTTCATTGAAATTTATTAAATGTTAATGCAGATGGCAAATTATGAAAAATAATTGAGATAAATGAAGACGCACTCATGGCCGATAAATGGGACATTTGATGTACCAATTTGATAAAACATACAATAAAAACGAAAGGTGAGCCAATTAATTTAAAACCATTCAGGCAGTCAATGAATTTAGAAGAAAAGATAAACGAAAAAATAAAGAATCTGTATGATAATAATATCATCAGAAAATGTAATTCTCCGAGAACCCCATTGATTTGCCTTTGGAAAAAAAGAAGAAAGATATCCAGATTTGTCTGAACTTTAGAAAATTTAATGCAGTGACCGAAAGACAAGCATTTCCAATGCCAAACGTTGACGAAATGTTAGATGATTTAGGTGGAGCACGTTATTTCAGCTCAATAGACCTGGATAATGGTTATTATCAAGTTAAAGTGGACAAAGATTCACAAGAGAAGACTGCTTTTTCTACTAGAGATGGACAGTACTGCTTTAATAGAATGCCATTTGGCATTGCATCGGCAGGCTTCAAGAAGTAATGACAAAGGTCATCGGTAAAATCAAAGGAGCTATGGTATATCTAGATGATATTTTGGTTTTTACGAGAAGTTTGGAAACACATTAAAAGGTTTTAAATCAAGTTTTAATGAGCATCAAAGAAGCTGGCTTAAGAATTAATCCAGAGAAATGCCAATTATTAAAGGAGGAAGTCAAGTTCCTACGCCATATTGTAAACAAAGATGGTGTTCAAACAGATCAATCAAAAATAGATGCTATTCGAACGTTTGCACAACCAAAATGTGCAAAAAACCTGAAGAGATTTTTGGGTATATGCAAGTACTATAGACGATTTGTGGAGACTCAAGAGAAATTAGGATATTAATGGAATTAACACATTGATTATTGAACTTTCATTGATTATTGACCTTTTGTTATGAATGTGAATGTGTGAATTTTATTGATTTTAATAAATATTCAAAAACTTATAT
>JBBMKC010199386.1:0-24636 GCA_037834085.1 Bipalium vagum | reverse complement strand
ATTATTATTATTATTATTATTATTATTATTATTATTATTATTATTATTATTATTATTATTTATTATTATTATTATTAATCTGCGTTTAAATTTAGGACAGGGATTCAAGTGAATATTATAAAGTTAAGCGCTAGTGAAGTCTTCTTCATCTCTAAGACTGCACAATTATAAATTAATTAATAATAATTACTTAACATTATAAATAATAACTTTGAATAACTGAATAATATTAAATTATGATATAATTTCGTTGATATTGCTAAAAGAAGAAATAAAAGACGATAAGAATGACTGCTGGATCTGAAACATGGATGGACAGTTTGGATAGTAAATTGATCATATTGAGAGAAATCAGACAGCGTCACGAATTCATTTGACAAAGCGAGTCGATAAACTGGAGAACGTTATAACAAAAATAAAGTACTATTTATGGGATTTCGGATAATTCATGAATCTGAAAATATTAGAAACGAAATCAAGAAGGTGGAAATGTTTATAAGGAATACTATAAGGATTTGTTTATTTATTGTAGTAAAAAAGAATTACTGTTACTATTACGTATAAATATTAAGATATTACAATGATCAATATTTACTGATTGTTCAAATAGAGGAAGATCGTGGTTAAGTTAGAAAATTATCATTGTGGAACTTTTATTTACATAAAATGACCATTCGGTTTTTCTGCATTTCACAGGATGTATTTTCTATTACATTTTCGAATTTCTAATGGAGAAATAATTTTTCATAGGTAAAAAAGAAAATCACTATTTTATGTTGCCAGCTAAAATCTTTACGAATGTCCTATTAAAAGGTTAACTTAAATCTACCAACTTGATAGTGGGAATTCTATAATTATAGAAATTGGTTTTACATTTTAGGTCAAACTTGTGGTCGATTTGCTTTTTAATTAAATAAATTAAAACTGATCTTCACCTAGGCGAACTAATCTAATTTGGTTTCTTGATATTTCAAAGGACACATTTTAAAAATATTTATATTAAATGTCAAAATGGTAAATAATTTAATTGTGAAAAAATATTTGGTTCAATTTTCAGAATCTATGATGAAAAGCAAAATTAATACGCGACCAATCAATGTATAATATAATTATTGTAACGTATAATTAACATTTTAATATGTTTTAAATATACAAATTGAATCTTTAAGCGTTTTCTTTAATTAAAAAAAATTCTCTCAAAACATTTTCAGAATTCAAACAATATAAAAATTTTTTAGAAATTTTATTTACATTTTAGAAAATTACTGTCCAATAAAATTTTAGCTAAATAATGAAGTTAATATTCCACTTGTTTTACCCCAAAGATTTGTTTTCAAACGTTTTTAAAACCAAATATTTAAAAAAAACTTTAAAAATTGTTAGAACATAATTAAGAATAGCTGGAATCATTGAAAATATAAAAAATTTCTAGTGAAAATTTAATTGATTTAAAAATTTTAACTCTTGATAAGATGTTAGGAATATATAAGAAAGGTTTTTTGTATACATTATATATATATGCCTTCTAATGATAAACAACAGACTTCTAATTTCGTGATTTACCAATCATTCTTCCTTTTGAAATTCTATCTTTTTTCTTGTTTATCGAAACCATATTTTAAATATTAACACGCTGATTTAATTTAATTTTAATACTAAAAAGCTTTTTTGTACATATTTTTTTAAAATTTGACAAAGAAAAATCTATTTACAGAAATTTGCACTATCGAAAAACACAATGGAGAAAATATAAATGATAATAATACACACGAATACGGACAATGCAAATTGCAATTCCAATTATAGCGAAACTAATTGGTGCGTAACATAAGAATAATATATGAAATTATCTTCATCATTATGAACGAGTTGATCATTAACTAATTTTATTAAATAATAGGAATATTTGCATTTGTTATATTGGAATTGTGTACAATGAATTTCTTCAATGAAAAAATAACTTAAAATTAATAAAAAAATGATATTATTTTAACAATTATTACTAAGGGAAAAAATTCACTTCAATTTAAAGGAAAATTTTTTAATTATTTTAAGGAAATCAAAAATAAAATATTAATTAATTTCTTTTAAATATTTTTGATTATAAAAAAAATTAATAAATTTTATAAAATCACAGTTATATATAAAATCAATTAAAATGAAAATTGATCTGAATTTGTGAAATCAATGTGAAATAAAAACAAAATAAAGACGTGAAATTGAAAAAAATGTAAATTAATGAATGTAGTAAAAACAAGATTAAGTAACGACAGAATTATCTTTCAACGGAATACAAAGGTCAGACAAATGCACTGAGCAGCGAACAAAGCAGGACATGCATGAATGAATGCAATTTGATGCATGACACATGAGGAATTAAAAACGAAGCAAAACACCCACGTGAAAACATGCACGAACAGTCGGTCACATGGTAACGTTGGTAACAATGATTGATTCTGTTATAGCATGAGTCAAAAAATAAGACATAAGGTACATGCACAAACATTAATTAAGGCTGTCTTTTTTCAAGAATTCCAGTTTTGCAGAAGAGAAAAATAAAGAAAAATTATTTGATTTACAATTCCTCAGGAAAGTTCAATGCCTCAAAGTTTGAAGAATGGGATATTAGAAAAATCATTATTTCATTATACACAATCAAATATTTTGATTAAATTCCTTTTTTGTAAAAAATACATTACATAACTGTGACAAATGATGAATACATTTTCCATGAACACAAGTCAGATGTTCCGTCACCGTATCATGTGTTTTCCACCAATTTCTTATACATCATAAAATATATTCATATTAATTGCAAGGCAACACAAAAGAATTATGATTACTCTTGAAAATTACTGATTAATGTATTTATAATTCTCAAATCAAGAACAAAAAATCAAGTGTTGTCATTATATTCAATTGTAAATATCATATGAAAAATTTATGGTCTTGTCTGAAAAAAATATGACACACTCAAAAACAACAGGAAAAATATTATTAAAATAATTTTTCGATCTGATATTTTTTATTTTCTATTATTAATTACTTCATTTTTAACATTTACTTTGATGAATAATAAACATATAAAATTATTACCAAACTCCCAGTATTATTTCTGTATCGGTGCCAATAATTACCATCTTCTCTTTGATAATCCAGATAGAATTTGCTAACGAAAAACCCAATCTAATTAAAAAAACGTTATATAAAAGCTTAAGACGACCAAAATAATCAAAAAATGAAATCGATTTAATTCAATAATAATAATAAATTAATAAAATTTTGTTAGTCATCAAAAGCTTTAAAAAATCGAAAACACTATAATCAATATACACTATAGATGATAATGAATCTATGAAAATTATAATAAACCAATACCATCCACAAATAGAAAAAATATTAAACTCTATTAATACTTTATCTGATTTACGGCAATGGAATGTAAAAAATATTCAATTGGTTTAAAAAAAACGATATATCATTATTATATTTCAGATCTTTAAGGCTTGACCATTTAAATGTGGTCTATAAATACAATTTTTGAAAAACAATGTCAAATTCGCAAAAAGTTTAGAATCGTTCTACGATAATAAATGCTTGTCAACAAAAATGGCAGAATGATTCAGAGAAAGAGTAAACAAATTCTGAAAAAACTGAACACGTTAACTTTTCCACACGAAAGTAAATAAACATAACATGACAATAACAAACAAGTAAATATGTAAAAAGAAAACCATTCAGTAATTTCCAGAATTTTTCTAAATGCTAATCAATGCCTTAAAATTTCATCGATATTTTCCGATAGCAAAAATAGACTACTATTTTCTTTTCATGTTCAACGAAAATTCCAATAATGGTTCTTAATTATTTTTATTACAAAATTCCATTAAGACCAATCATAAATAACCCCTCTCGTTTAAAATGAGGAATTTGATTAACTACATTTTTATTTTGAAGGCGTGTTAATTTTTGGTTTTGTCTTAAAAATGAGACCATTTTCAGAAATATGCCACCAATGTAGAAATCTTGTTCTTAAGAGATTTATTTCTCAAGTTCTATATTGTTGACATCATTAATAATTAAATGATCTGTGTTTTTTGTTACAAATAATAACCATTATATGCCACCCTTTTTGTCTTAGACAATTAAAAAAAATTATATATAAAAAGATTTTTAAAAAATTAATATTATATCATTAAAATATAGAGCAAACGGAATACCAAACTTCATAAATATAGGGGTCCGCAAAAAAACTTCGTTTTTTCTAAATTACTACAAACACATATTTTATAATATTATAATAATATATAATTAAAATATAATTTTGTAAAAATGAAGTTTTTTTGCGTACTCCTATAATAGGAAACAACGACATTGATTACATTTTTTACTAAATCCTTTTAAGGACTACCTTCGGTATACAAAAATCAATTTTATTATGTTTTATTAATATATTTATTATAAAAATCAACATTCATAACCTTTTCCTTCTTATGGATTTTTTAGAAAAGTTTATACTTCATTGACCAAAAATAATTTAAAAATCAGTTTTTGAGTGCTTATTATTGATTTTCCAGTTGAAGTTTCATATATTATCTACATGAAGCCAATAAATTTAATTGAAAAATCTAGTATTTTCCTTTATTTACTCTTCAATTTGATTGTTGAAATGAAGTTCTCTAACACTGAACAATTGCTGATAGAAACTAATTGTCTTGAGTTATTTTTCCTTTAAGACTTCTATAGACACTCTTTACTTTTTCTAATGATCTACTAATTGCGGTGGACGTTAGCCAAATGGTTCGTTCATGCAATAAAGTCACTACAGACATGGCGAAATGAAAAACCACTAAACCTATAACATATGCTTGACACTACATAGATTTCATTGGAATGACCTGAGATTGGAGGTCAATACTCACTTAGCAAAAATATTACAAATTATGAAGCAAAATTTCTTCTTTCAATGTTATAAAACGTTATACGTATTAATAATAATATTAATAACAATGAAATATATTGAAAATTTCCGATCCAAATAGAACTTCAATTATCTTTCCTAATTAACAAAAATAAATTTTGATAAATAAATAATTTGAGTCAAATTTGCATTAAAAATTAAAAGTTTTATTTAACAACAGAAGATGAGAGACTTTATTCTAAAATTCTTTAATTTTTCCATGGAACCCTGTATTGAAACAAAGACAAAGATTAAATCGACAGAGCATCTTCAAAAAAATTTGTCAGTTGAAATAAATGATATAAATAATAATTAATTTATTTATTGATTACATTTCCACTGTCCAATCCATAAGTAAAAATGGTGCACAATATTTCCAATTTATTGAATTCAACTTGGATAAATTCCTTTGAGTTGGGCCCAATTGGTCCCTTTGGACACCAAGCAAGTTCTGATCCACTGGTACTATTTCCGTCTTTTATGGCTCGACTTAAAAAATTACCAATTAATTTTCATTTTCTTTTGAAAAAGAAAAAATTCATTTTGCTAAAGAATTGTAAAATATAGATAAAAAAAATAGTAAAAAATTTATCGAATATACAATTGATTCTTCACACAGAGGGATTGAATTAGAAATCAACCATTAATTATGAATTAATAACAAATCGGTAAATAAGCCAAAAGAGAAAAACAAAATTTATAAAAATGTAGGGGTACATAAAGCCATCTTAGTTGACATTTTATAAGCCAGGGACAGCAGATATTAATAGGACAGTTCAATGGAACGAGATCGATTTTATCTCTTACGACCTGATTTGGATAATCAAGTCGTAAATCAACATGTTCTGTGAATAGTCTACAACATGAATCACCTAATCATTAAAACTAGGACTGGTTCAATTCATCTCCAGTGTCGCATCGCCGATAACCTAACGACAGTCACAGCTTGACAATGGCTTAATTTGCATTAATTGTCCTGTCACTTTCACCACATGTAAACCACTTACTTGTGCAGATTCGGATGTTATAGGACAAAATAGGTGTTTTTCATACATTTGTTTTCCTTGTGCAATTTTATCGTAAAATTTTTGTTAACCCATTGGTGATTATAAATTTACCTTTCTCTAGCCCGTGTTTAACTGGCATCGATAGATTTCAGATTTCTGTGACAATCAATTTCGAAGAAAGGGGTTTACTGTGGAAGAGGAATTAAATTTTCTAACAAAATAAATTTCAGGCCTACATATTTTTTAAACGAGATTAACCGAAAGAAAATTAAAAGTCAACTGATTTTTTGCCATGCCCAACGATAAGTTGAAACATGATTTTTTAAAATTTCCTGGCTTCCTAATTATCATTAGTTGGGATAAAATGCATAAAGCCGGAAAATGTTTATTTTCGTCCCCAATTACTAATAAAAATAAAATACTCATTTTTTCAATAATTGTAACATACTTTTTTGGAAATTGTCTTCTATTAATCATGCTTTACAGGTTCCGATTTCAGGAATTATTTATAGAATTAAAAGTCACCTATTTCTTAATAATGTTCCCTATTTTTATTATTTACCAATTTCACATTTTACATCTCTTTTCTTCGTGTTATTATTTTAATACCCGAGACTTGTTTTTATGAATTATTGTAATCTGAAAAATTTCAATTCCAATTTTGATAACAATCGAAAATTCTTGTAACTGTATCATTCATTCTGCTATCCACGACATGTTCTATTATAAGGGTAAGGTTATACCTTGTTATAGACAAAAAAAATTATTTATCGTGTATCCAATTTTTTAGAGAGCTGTTTCACTTGTTGTCACACCTGCAATAATGAAATCCCATTTTAATATATGGTGTAAAATTGATTTTTCACAAGCATCACAAGAAAAGTCAAATGTCAATCGTTAAAATGCATGACAACAAATGCCGAAATGCAGGTGAATATTTGGTTCATTAAATTCTGATAATAGCGATTACACAATATCCCCCCCTACATCATATCTGATGATCCTAAATAATTTTTAAGTTACAGCGATTAATTTACAGGTTACTACAAGATCATAAATAAAGTTAATTGGCGATTTGGTTAAGTTCTTATTTATCATTTGTATATTATTTGAATTTGTTTTTGATTTTCTATTGTTTTCTTTGGCGCAATTGTTTTCATCAGGTCCAGGCTAACATGTGGATATCGTCGGGGGAAAAACAGTCTATACATCTAAAGGAGATATATCTCAAGGAATCCATAACGATAGAATTAGAACAGTTTTCCTTGGTCAATCTTCAGCGATCCAGTCTATTATGACGATACCACCAGGTTAGACCATAAAAATATTATGCCAATGAAGTTCAATAACATAACACATCACAAAACCGCCAGAGTTTCCTCTGGAATATGTTATCTCACAAATATTGTGGATTATTAACTTTCAGAAAATGTTTTGAAAAATAATATTTGCTTTATTCAGCAGTGACACTGACATAATTTGAAAAATTATTATTATTATTATCTAATGATAATAAATCTATAAAAATAGTTTTTTTAAAAAATTTATTCTCACATTATTCTAAATATATTCGGCATAGAGTTCTAAAAGACTCCTCTAAATGGATGAATTAATAATAGAACTGATTTCTCGCTAAATTTGCGAATCAAATATTTTCGGCTTATCAAAATATTTAATCTTTACCATTTTTAAATTCATTAATTAACATTTCACAGTTTCAATAATGACTGGTTGAACCAAAATATATTATCTTAATTAAGATTTATATTAATAGAAGAAAATATTTTCAGTGTTTTCGGGAAAATATTATTTATAAAATCTTGATAATTATCTGTGATTGTATTAATTTTATCCATTTTTCCAACGAGTCTAGATTGATAGCATAAAGATAAACGATCTTTACAGTGGTATTAACTTTTAAATAATTATTTGGTTGGTTTAGTCAACAGTTCATTGATTTCGTTTTAATCATTGTACAAATATCATCATTATATCATGAACCGGATATTCTGAACTACAAACCAGTATTTAATGGATTTTTATTTAAAAGTACCGACATATGTTAAAAACTAATCACATGGAATAGAGAGTTTGAGATAACCACCGTCGGTTTCGATCTGGAATCCATGATATAATAAAAAGTAGAATTGGATAGTATTGAATCCTCTCATAACTGATTGATATAAACAGCATTAAAATCCATAAATTTATGAATACATAAGGTTTGATTAATTTTTCTGGCTTTAAAATTTAAAAATAGTTTTTCTGGTAAAATTTGAAAAAGAAATAATCCTCGATTACGTTTTACAAATTTTTAAATAATCCAAATTTTTATAACTTTTTATTATTATTTAAAATTTATTAGTATTCTTTTTTTTTATTATTTTTAAAAATTCAAATAATATTAAGATGAAAATATATTGTAATACCTTTAACAAATCAATCGTGTTATTATTATTATTAACGTAGAGATTCAAAATTACTTAAGCAGAGCCTGTAACAAAATGCGAATAAGTTGATGAGGATAAGAATACTTATCTCTTCAATTTACGGATTATATTATAAACAAAATTATAATTTACATAATTCCAATAATAAGATTCATATATTAACAATAATTAAAGTTTCGTCTAATCACGCTAAGATGCCCATATTTTATTTATGTATTTGATCGAAAACAGTGTTCTACCAAAAACTTTATTTAAAAATTTTCAATAAGTGCTACAAATTTTACAGTTATAAGGTAGTTGATTTGAAAGTTTCAATTTTCAATATTCTAAGTTATATTTTTAACAATGAACCATGAAAATTTTTCTTAGCTAAACGATATTATAATATTGATTGGAATTGTGAAATTCTTCGATTCCTATATTTTTAAGAATGATGAAAAAAATTTAATAATTTTCAGTAAAATTTAATATTCTAATGAGACAATGTCAGAGAAATTTAAGAAAAATCAAGTTAAGGTTGATGTAATAATAAGTTTAAAAATGTATAAATAATAATTATCTGATTGGTTTAAATAAAAAATAGGTAACTGCAAAGTCTAATAGTTAAAAAATGACAGTTAACATATTGTAAAGCGGATTGCCATTTCGTAAACGAATTTCACCTAAAAATGTCGACAGAAACAAGAATTATATGGAGAAAAATACTAAAATAATTAGAAAAATGTTGATTGGATTTCATAATATATTGTGTCAAGGAAATAAGTGGTTGCTGATATAATTTCTCAAATATCAATGTTAAGAAAACCTTAACATTTTCATCATATTTGTGAAATATTTGACCAGGACATTTTAAAAAAGAGTACTTACTTTAAATTATTATGTGCTCAACACAAATATAATTGAAAAGTTGGTAGACAAATAAAGGAAAATTTTTATCTATTTAAGTTCGATAGAGACTTCACTACAAATGTAACATAAGATAAACAAAATTTTTAATTGACAAGATAAATAATTTTTCAAGTTCACCATTTCTGCTTGAAGAAAAAATTTAAATTTAAAAAATAACAAAAGTGATAAGGGAAAAACCAAAGTAGTGTAAACAAAATCACCGTGTAACACTTGAAATTATCTCGAAATTGAACGAAAACAAATTAGAGAAAATAAGTTCATTCAGCAAACGATTGCAATATTAAAAATATTGTAATAAATAATATTTAAAGAAAAATCTAAAAGAAATAAAACAGTGTAAATTAAAAAAAACTATGACATTTCAAAAAAAATTCTCATTCAATCAATAATGAAAAATTAAAAAATCGATAAAAATTATAACGGGTAGATTGGGTAATTTGAAATGATACGCTTCACAAGTCTCCTCGATCTCATCCAATAAAGATTAATTATTTAAAACAATACAAATGATGGCAATCAATGGGTCAATCAATTAGCGGTACCGAGACCTCAATGAATCAAACCAAAATACAAGTCAATATTTTCAATCATTAAACGAGCAATAAATCATTAATAATTTATTGAGCAATATCTAAGACATTTTCCTGGTTACGAATAAAATCCACAGTCAATTATTAATGGGAAAGGAATCACATTATCATCAAATCATTTCAATATGCATTGAAAAGTCATAAATAAATCGATTCAGTTAAAAAATCGACTTCATTATAATTCTGAAAGTCTTTTCTGAAAATAATTTAATCCCCTGAAACATCAAACTAGCAATGGCAGAACACTGTGACCGGTGTTGTTGAGGGCGGTTATCAAAAGCATATTCGAAATGGAAAATTGGAGAGATAAATTAACTGACAAATAATTAGGTAAACATTTGATAAGTGGAATATATTTTATCATCTTTTGAGGTTCACCCTGACCATGATATTGACAACATCAAATCAATTATATAATAATATCGGTTTTTATAGCTTATGAAACACTTTTCACTGATAGTCTTTTTCTTTTAATAATAAATGGTTTTCTGTCAACTTTTACATTTATCACGAGATAATATAAATATATCAGAACATTATTAAAATCATTCCTAAACCAAATGTTAAACTTTGAAAGATGATAGGTTTTGTTTATTGGAGTTAGAGAAAATATTGAAAATAAATATGTAGGAAAATTTTTGCAGACAAAATATTCCAGTGGACAATATATCAATGCATTGCAGCAATAATGAGGATGATATCTACAAAAACTGCTTGAACTGAAATTCAGCAGCATCTACGCAAATTGTTTTCCTGGTCTGTACACTGCAATATTTTATCGACAATTCGCTTCTCATATTATATAAAATTCTCCGAGGTTTAGAAAATAAATGATCATTGATTTGGTAAACTTGTCATAATATATGTAAAGATAAAAAATATGTTTGAGAAAAGAGAAACCAATAAATTCATATTTCTTTTGTTGCAATATTTGGCAATTATTTTTCTCATAAAATGACAACGGATATTTAGGACTAGGAGTTATTGTTTTCACGATTTTAAAGAAATATTGTATGTCTTCGCATAGTTTTGAAGACATTTGTATGGACATTATGAAAAGTATAATAATAGAAAAAATTTAATATTAAGTTCCCTTGATCAATTTATATTTTCAGACAGACAATAATATAATATGTACATGGGTGTGAATATTAATTTATATCTGGTGCAATCGTTAATATTGACAAAATTATTAATTATAATAAAACGTAAATGTGATAAAATAAATTTTTTAATCTATAAAATCTCAAAAAAATGTCAAAATACGCTAGGCTTGTCATAATAAAATTATAAGAATCGAACATACCGAGCCAAATGTGGATAAAAATTATCCTTGTAACTACTGCTTGTAAATGCATCATTCTTGAGGTCATATAAAATATTTTTTACTTCTTTGCATCGATAAGAGGACACTAAAATGAAAAAAGAATTAGGACATTTTTAAAATAATAATTAAATCTATAAAAAATCAAAAAAATTGTAACTATTAAAACGATTTTATTATAACAGAAACGTTATATTTTTTATGCTCTTAAATACTTGATATTTCTTTAGTGTACTATCCAAAGAGTAGAAATTGTTGAAAAAAGATTAATATTTTTGTAAAATTACTTCCAGAATATATTTGAATAAATCATCTTTTTAAAAAATTATTCTTTATCATTTTTTTTGTTAATTCGATGTTTGAAAATTTAAATGACGAACATATTAAAGATTTAAAATTGAGTTTTATAAAGAAATAAATAAGAAAGTGATGAATAAAACAATGGTGAAAACAAGCACAAGGTTTTTACCGATAAAATATAGATTATTTTGCTTTATTATTTCAATAATTTGTGTAGAAAAAGAGGAAAAGAGAATTACACTTTCATTTAACTAAATACCGTGAAAATTAAAATAAAAAATATTGGCTGCTCTAAAAAATTAGAAAATCATCATATTTAAGATCTTCTTGATTTTGTCAGAACTTAACAGTTATTGGTAAAATTTAATTTTTTTAGATGAGAATAATGTTAATATGAATGGTTCAAATAGAATAATGTTATCATTATAAAATGAAAGAGACAGAAGATCATAGGATATAGTATAATATATTTATAAATAAGAGAATGGGTGCAAGACAATGCCAAGTAATGTTAACCAGCTAATTACCACAATGTTCTGAAAGAATCTTTGAAAAAGTCTATTTATATTTTTCAAAGATAATTCTCATACCGAAAAACAAAAGTAGACATACTGGCATGTAATCTGAACTAATTAAATCAAAACCAGTATGTTTAATTGTAAATAGAGGAAGGAGCTTTATTTTAGAAAGCAAAAACTTATTACAAAAATCTATCAATAATATTATCAAAAAATAATTTCTGTGGGGGGAGTAGAGAATGGCATTGCATAATTCTTGATCATTTATTTATAATTTTCTTAATTTTTTTGAAATCGGTGTTTTTAATAAATTATTTTTCATGATATCGTTTTTATTTGATTTAATCTATAAAAATTTTAGAAAAAGGAAACCGCTATCATTTTATGTATGTTATATATTTTCCTGAAAAATTTATTTACTGAAAATAAGTCACTGAAATATTATTTATTTTTTATTTAAAAATTTTTCTTCATAAAATTTCAAAAACAGATTATAATATAATCCTCGGATCAATTTTATCCATATTAAGTAGAGCAGAAATACATACCAAAATTTGTGAAACAGCTTAAGTGGGTTGATGGGGAATTAGATTTAATCCTTGAAAGCATTGTAAATATATAATTTTTTGAATAAAAAGAAAATGTTAATGAAATGTTTTTATATTTTTTTAATCATGTTTTTTCTTATAAAATATTAACAATATAATGTCTTGACACTGGTAATAAAATTAATAATCAATAAATTAGTAACTGAAAATTTTATTTAAAAGAAAATTAGACGTGAATCTTAAAATTATTAGTAAAATATTCAATTATTGACGAATAAAAATTAAGAAAATCATTATGATACATAATATATAAAATTAAGTTTATTATTTATTAACTAATTTAATTATCAATAATTTAACTTAATGTTTATAAGTAATTTATAAATATAAGTTTATAAAATTAATTTGTTAAAATATTAATCTACTTCACACCAACACTGTAAATTATTATTCCAACAGTAATAAAATGATAAAAAGGTTAACTTGCAGACAGAAATATTTAATCAATCACAAATGCCATTGATTTGTGGTATTTATATTGATTGATTTATAATCCCAGAAAAGTAAGCTCTGACCAAAAATTCCTCAACGTATGACATCCAACTGTGAGTAGTTCACTAAATTTTATTTTCTATTATGCATTAATGGAATTGCCAAATCCTTGAAATAAATGTCTTATGAGCTGTCGTATTAATTAATTTCAATGGAGATGATTAATATTAACATAATTAAAAAATTAATTTACTAAAATAATATAGGAATAAAATATTGAATTATCAATTAAAATTATTATATTTCACAGTATAATATATAATATTTCAATATATATAAAAAAATACTAAATATATAAAAATATTAGTATAAATAAATATATGTAAAAATAATAATAAGTATTAATAACTAATTTTTAATTATATCATTTCACAATATTAATTATAATATCTCAATAATAAAAAAATAATTAAAAATAAATAAATAATGGATATAATATTTCATATATTTTGTGAAATTATATTATATTTAAACGAATATATTATATTTACAATATTCATAGTGAAATTATTTCTCTTTAATTTACTAGGCAAAAAAAATAAAACACAAAATTTTTTGATTTGGATGAATAATTTTTTTTTACTTTTTCTGTATTATTCCAAACGGTTAATTTTGAACAGAATAAGTCTGTAACATCTTATTTTATTATAAACGATTAAATGGCAATAATTTTTTTGAAGCCGGTTTATTATAATGATGAAAACTAATGAAATAAGATTCTCCATCAAGAAATACCAGCTTATGCAGAAGGAAAATAATTAACAATTTGAACTCAAACAAAATATAGGAAAAATTCCTCTTAATAGTTATTTGATATCATTTGTGATATTTATCACATTACGGGAAAACTGATAGAATTATTTCTGTACAAGAATTAATGAATATCACCGGTAGAATATATTTTTTTCATTGGGTATTAATATTTTTCATTACTTGGCAGAAAGTTTTCTAAGATATTTATATCAATTTTTTATTATATTATTTATTATTTAAACATGTTTAATTTAAAATCACTCTAAAAAGCTTTATCACTCACCCAAGTTTCATATTAATCAATAAAGAATTCTGCTAACCAACTAATTTAATAAAAAAGTCAATAAACGAGTAAAAGAGGCTCGGTAGGTAAACAAGCTGAAAAATATTCATTAAATATAATTATTTTTTGTCTGCAGAATATTTTTCAATTTATTCGCGACAAACATTTCGCGATGAAAATTTATTTTATTAATATATAAAAATAAATATTTTCTTTTGCTTTTTTCCAAATGAATCAGACAACAATTCGTTGAACCTTCCAGCCATGGGATAACACACAATTAATAATCAACCGATTTCAGAAAATAAAATCATCGTGTACGATGGAACATAAAAATTTATTAATCACAAATAAAACATTTAATTACAATGTCTAATTAATATTAATTTGAGACAGTTCTGTAAACAGTTTACGAGATTTAATTGAAATGGTTAATTAATTGAAAAATTGTTCAAACAGATAAAAAATAAATTACTGTTGTGTCAATAGCAACATTAAATGTGAATGGATAAAAAAGACTTGTGGAAAAAAATAATCAAATGTTAAATTATTTATCTTAAGAAATCGGTTGGCTAAAAAATTTAAAACCGAAAAGATTGTAAAAACTAGTGAAGAAATAAATAATTTCTTTTTTCCTGGAAATATTTTTTTTCCAATTGCACAAGAAACGGTATTCAGGCAAAATTCATCAACGATTAAAATATTAATGAGCGAAAGAGGAAAAAAACAAAGTTTTAAAGCTGAAAATTTGTTTTTTTTCAAAGAAAAATTTGCTATGTAACGAATTAAAAATTTCAACGCCATTCAACAAGACATTTTTTAGAAGCAAGAACCGAGACCTCTCTAGAAATTGAACAATCTGTGAATTTTGAGTGTATTGACAAAACTTCATGCCTAAACCCGTGTAACAATGTGCAGGATTACAATATCTTAAAAGATAATGTAAGAGATTACTTCAACTTTTCTTATGATTAATATCTATGACAATAAAGTAACGGATTATTACAAAAAATTAATATTTATTTAATACTATAAATCTCAGTGAGTACCGAAACTAATGATAGATATAAATAGTTGTGAAGAGAAGGTGCTATTCTTGAAAGCACTTATATTAAATCGAAAACTAATCTATTAAGAAAATTAGATTTTTGCAAGTTTAAAAAGGATTAAATAAAAACGTTAAGATCTGAGTAAAATCCTAATGAAATAATGCAATATTAAAGTAAATAAATTTGGAGTGTTAAAATTCCAAGTCTAAATAATAATAATAATTCTTTTGACCAATTGAGAAAATCAAGAACAATTATTACTTTGATTCTCAATCACTCGGAAAAATATTCCTGGACACTGATCTTTCGATTAAGTATATATAATTGTCAGTGATCAAAATCTATGCTTTCTTTGGCATATGAAAAGATGTAAATAATAAAAACTTATTATCACATAAATAATATCAATCGATAAATTCACTTTAAGCAGTTCTTAGAAACAACGTAAGGCATGAAGTGATAAATAAATAGAAACCAATTTATGACATTGTCTAGACACGTGGTTTCCAAATACATATTTCACGATGGAATTGATTACCAAGGTCGAAAAGCGTCTCTCGTTGAGACTCCCAAAGCGACGAACTTTAAATCAATGGTAATTTTCTGGTTAAGTGAGATGAGTTAATTAAAATAGGCCTTTCTTCCAATAAATGGAAAATGAGTGAAATTCGGATAAAATGCAGGCCGATATTTTGTTTTAAAACATTAATATAATACTTAACATTAATTAATTAATTTGTTACTTCCAGATTCATTTATTGTTACAGAAAGCCTCAAGAATGTTCCTCGTATCAAATTCTTATCGATTTAACAATTTTTTTATTATTAAAAGAAAGTTTTTATGAATATGTAAGTCACAGTATGAGTAGTAATGCCTATGAAATGCGTAAAAATATAAATATGATTAGGATTATGTTACTTTAACGTAAAATTTTTTTAAATTATCTGAAAAGTACACAAAAAATATATAATATTGATTTTAATTACGTAAATGATAAAAAATCCAGTAACTAGCGACCCTTTCTTTTGACAATGAATTATCTACAGACAAATTTAATCATGTTAAAATAATGTGAAAAACTAAATAAAAATCAATGTTTATTTTATTACTCAACTTTAGAGGCGTAATTTTAATACGAAAAAATTTCTAAATCGATAAAATAAATAAACAAAACATATTGCCAAAAAACGATTATTATCACGAAATTATGGTGATTTATTTAATGAATTCCTTTAAGTTGCACATTAATTTATCATTTATTATCAACTTTTTAATACATTTTGCATTCAAACCGAAAAAAATGATCGAAAGTGATTTCAAAATCAAATGTCTAACAAATATGTTTAAGTGAAGAAAAAGACAAGTTAAAATTTAAAAAACCAGTAAAACTTACCAAAACAGGAACGATAAAATCCCAAAATCACAATAAACAGGAGCTTCATTTAATCATACAATTTGAAAAGAACAAAGAATACATTTAAACAAACTTCTCGTTTTCATTCGTTAATTATAATGTTTCGAAACGCGTTTTCATTGGTGGATAAATAACGTGTTTTTCTTGTACACTTTGTTTGATGTCGACCATTTCCTGGGTTTCGCTGAAAATCGGATTTTTCCCAAGCAATTATTTGATAGATTTGTTAGCATGGAACATCGTCATTGTAAATCTGAGAAGGAAATATTTCCATTAACCGTACGGTAATTGGCATCAACGGTGATGTAACAGTTGATTAATAAACAGACATTTGCCATTGGCAGTGTCGTAAGACAATTTCCTGCTCACCCTTTCCTGTTATCGAAAACGTTTCATTGTTCAAATTAATTATTGTGTAACGGCTTTCCCAAATTGATGAGAATTGTAGACAGATTTGCGGATTGGTGCATAAGATTTCTGGTGAATCAGGATTTGATGCATCGCTTAAAGGCAGTTATTTCTAAGAGAAATGTACTTATTTTGGTCTTAGGGAAAATAATAATACTTGTAGTTTCTTTTCATATTACAGAAACACTTAGTCACAATATGGTATAATCCTCTTGAATTAGTCAGTTCTTTGTATAATTATACTATAATATATACGTTCTAAGTATCATTTTTGTCGAAGCAAAGAATTATCAAGTTTGGATATTATTTTTTTATTTCATTGTACACATGCGAGGTCGTAGTCGTTTTTGCTGCTCGTCCCTAGACTGTTGAAAATCTCATTTTATATGGGCACTTTAATTTTGTAATATTAAGAGTAAATAAAGGAGACAATTGTCGGATAGGATATTCCGGTTAATTTCAATTTTCACTTATAGATTCAGTCTGAAAAGAAATCATCAAATTAAAATTTCTATTTCTGCTAAAACATTTTTATTGATCATTAAAAAAACGATTGTTTGAAAAAAATGAAAATTTTTGAAACAGAAATTTAATGGATTATCTTGAGAGAAATATCCAAAATAAAATTACGCAATTTGCAATAAAAGCAGCTGACTTATTCTAAGGTTACTGTGAACTGAATTAGTGAACTTATGTCCACCAATTTCATCACGATTTCGTTGGGGTAGAAAAAATCATGGTGTAGTAATAATACAGAAAAAAAGAAATTCCACTAGTATGTACAACAAATTTGTATTTGACCGTCACTTATTTCACTTTCTCATTTCCTCGGTCACTATTTCATTCAACTAAAAATGATAGACATAAACAGCCAATCAAATTTACTTGTAAAAATACAGAGTACTATTAGGTAGCTTCACAATTTTAATATTTAATCATTAACTTTTTATTATGTCTCAAATATTTCTTATACCATAAGCTGGAGAATTCTTCTTGTCTCCTTCAGAACCGTTTTAATTTAGCTACAAATGAAAGTATAATAATGTAATAGGAATGTTTCTTCATTAAAGGGTTCCATCATAAAATAATATTGAAAAATTATATTTCGAAACACTCAGTAGAAAAAGGTTAAATATTCAAACGTACTAAAACAAAAAATATATAATATAAACAGAACTATCACGAGATTTAATGATATAAAATTTAATAACTTAATCTCGTCGTCGAGATAGTATAACACAGATCTTAGCATTGGTGGACTATTGGAGGAAATGGCTTTTCAAAAGTATAGATTGGCGATCTAAGGCGAAATTTCGGTCAGAAATTCTTCAAAACAAAAAAAGAAAAGAAAAAGTCTAAGAAAATCTGTACAAGAATTATCTAAGTCGGAAAAAGTAATAAAATTCAGAACCTACGTCAGAAGAATAGAAAGAAGAGGATCTCAGGTTCAGAAGCTATAAAAAAGTTTGTATGCGCAAATCAAAGAAAATTACAATATTCGGTGGCCGATAAGTACGTGTAAAAATAAAAAAATATGTTTAAAGTCATTTCTTTGCATATAATTAGTTAGTTTTAAATTTTAAATAATACTTTACATTGATTTTATATTAATTTTATTTATATTTCAAATATGGTAAAAATTCCTTCGTGTCGAGAGGCCATAATTAATTTGAGCCAATCAAATATGAAATCCTCTGCTATTGCAGCAAGGCGTAGTTGCTCGATTTCATTGGTTTATAACGTCCTGAAACAATGGAAAATATCGGGTACAGTGGCGGAAAAGAAAAAAGTTGGTCCACCGAGAACTGTTAATACAAGAAGAAATCGTGCAATCATCAAAAAACGAATCACTAGAAATGATGGGGTCAGTTTGAATAAAATGGCAAAGAATCTCCAAATTTCTCGTTCAAGTCTTCAGTCAATTGTTCACAATGACCTTACACTTCGGAGTTATCGTTTGTGCAAAGGACTGAATACAACACTTTATCGCGTTTTGCAATTACCAAGATTAGATCCTGAAAAATATAATTATCATGAACTTTAAAATTAACTATAATTATTAATTAATTATTATTTTTATTTAATATTATTAAAATTATTTTACCCTTGACCCTTTTGCGATCTTTAAGTTAAATTTTAAGAGGTTAAAACGTTAAAAGGTTATAAGGGATATGCCCTTGGTTAAACCGACAACTTTATGATAGCCGAAGAAGTCCTGTTAACAGAAATGCGTATTCTGTCGCATAGAGCGATGCAGAATTGCATTACCAAGAAAACAGAATATCAGAAAATATTAAAAAGTTAGGGTTGAGAAGAATTAACTCCTATCACTAAATAAACGTTAATTAATTATTTATTTAACACTATCGGTTAAACACTTTTAGAATTAATACAAATTATTTACTTTTTTATTATTACCGGCGTCTTAAAAGCTTATTTGACTAGATATCAAATCATATTCTAAGTTGTTAAAGGCATTTTGAATGTGAAAATCAAGAGTTTATGTACTCCTGTTTTCCAAATTCTAGAGTTTCTCATTTTAACTTAATAATAATAAATTCATGTATGGGTGGTTTCTATTTCAGGTAAGTCTTACTTCCTAATAATAGAATTATGGGTAAGTGGTTACTATTTCTAGTAATTACTTATATCATAGAACTTAGTATATTTAGTAAATTTACTCCAACATCCTTTTTTTATAGTAAGTTGCTTTATTTTTATAATAATAATTAATCACGTGGGTTATATTTTAATTAATATTTTAACCTCACATTTTATATATTTATTTTATCTTATTCTTTAATAATTGAACACAAATATTAATTATTAATATTTTTGAACATAAGATACAATTTCACACACGTTAAGAATTATAAAAATAAGAAAGTAGGCTTTACAAAGCCTTTTCACGCACTTTGCAAAATTAAATCAATTAAATGTAAAATAAAATTCAAATGTTTCCACCGCTTTGTAAGTGCGTTTATTCCGGATTTAAAGAAATTTTGGACCAAATTTTTCATATCTTCCTAATTAGTAAAATCTTATTCCTGTAGAAATTGAACCAGATGCTTGAATAGGTGAAAAGCCTATTGAGCTAAGTTAAGCGAAAATGGTAGATGACGAAGAAGTTTGTAATTTATGTCCGAACGTTTCCAAATAGTTTCATCGAGACATAATGCCTGGCATTATTTAGTAACAGAATTGGTTCATGACGATTTCACAATACAGATCACTGTTTCTTAGGCTTTACTTGTATTTTGTCCAAATAATCGCAGTAACTATATGAATTCACTGTTTTTTCAGTTGGCAATAATATATCGAACACTTCACCAAACCGATACCAGGAGCTTCTTATTATTAAAAATGAATCTCCAACAACAACTAAAAAAGATCGTGCCACAATCTTGATAAAAGTAAATTCCTAGAATTTGTTCCAAAACCCACACAGAATATTAACCTGCGATAAAAGAATAATGGATAAGATCCATTTTTCATCACATCTTAATATCCTGTCAAGAAAAAAACCTATTCTGTTCTTTTTCAGATACCTAAGCATAATTCCAAATGATTCAGTCCGATCATGTGGCATTCATGTTTCTAACTTTAAATCGAATGAAGATGACGTAAAGTTCTTGTATGGTAAACATTTTGTGTAATATTTGGCAAGATTTTTGAACAATTAAATCCTTCAAAGCTTTGATAGCAAGAACTGTCCCAGGTCTACTTCTTGGTTCATCTTCAAGGCTTGATTTTCCGGATTGGAATTTTACGAACCAGAATTGAATCATCCGAAATTGCATCATCTCGATACATTATGAAAATTCGTAATTGCTGTCACGACATATTTTCCAAGTAGGAACTCATAATGAATTAAAATCCTGGCTTCATCATTATCTATTTCTTCACCAAAATTTAAATATGGACTAAAGTTTTAGTTCTGCAATCAATAACATTATTAAAACAAATATCATGCATGACCTTTTTAATATGCTATTTATTTATTTAATTGCAAGATTCCATTTATCTCAAAATGGTTTTCAAAAATGCAATAAAAAAGCGATATTTCATATGCACGAACCCAATAATAAATTGTTAAAATAATGATAAAAAAATGTTAATATCTAAAAATAATTAATTTGTAATAAAATTATCAATGAGTAATTAGTACTACTAAGTAATTATTAGTGTTAATAAAAATAATTTAATGAGCAACTTACAAAATCCATAACAGCAGTAATAATGATCTAAATTTAGTAAATCCAAACTCCAATTATTAATTTTAATCTAAGAGCAACAGTTACAAAGTTAATAATTTAAAGAACATATTTCTCAGTATTGCTTTGTTATATATTACTAATTTTATTATTATTATTAATATTATTATTTATTATCATTTTATTATTATTATTATTACAATACTTTTATCCAATAGAAAGATAAACAATTCTTCGAATTTTGAGCTCACTATAACTTTATCGGTTACAGAGGTTTTGCTGAAATTTGACGAGTGGTTTTGTCATAGTGATTATTAACAATTTCAAGAGTCACGTCCATTATTGTCTACATTTTATGTAACATTACTTGTTTGTATAAAAATCATTTATAAAATGATGTAATAATTGAAGCGTCATTGGTTAGCAACGCAAAAATATTCATTTTGGTTGGGACATGATAAAAATTGTAACAGTTTGCTTGGTTGTTTTTTAAAATAAATAAAACCTGTAAAAATTATGTGGATTTATTTTACCTTCTTTCACATTGTACAAGGGTTAGGCAGTCTTTCAAACGACACGATTTGGTATAACAGTGATTTATGACAACGTTTATGTTTTTTCTCGTATCATTCCAATTATACCAGCTACACCACAGTACTAAAAGCATTCGCCGATTAATGATACATAGCTTACTTACCGAAACATTACTGGCTTACATAAAACCTCTCTACGAGGACAACGGTATAGGATATAGATTTAAAGTGTTTTCTTCAAAAATAAAAAGAAGATGCTTTACTTTAAAATTACTTTAAATAATATATAAACTGGCTGCTGGTGATGATTTAAATAATGACTTTCTGAGGACTGGTGAGGATGTTTGAGAAGAGTAAGGAATACTTGATGACTAAAAAACAAAATCTATCAAATGAGCTGAAGGACATTTACCTGTTTGAAGACTTATAAAAATTTCTGATAAATGGTCGATGAATGTCTCTGAAAGAAAGTCAATAATTTTGATGTCAGAAGAATAATGAATAACTAATACATATTAAACGATTAGACGGATACTTATGAAAAATGGGAAAAATCGGTGAAGAAATGCCAAAATTCCCTGATGGGAATGATAAGCACAAACTGGGGAGTATGACTAAAGTGATACGAATGGCTTTGAATGACGAGAGCTAATTATCATATAACGGATGAATCAAATGCTGAAGATAAATGAAATGAATTCACATAGAGTGGTAATGAAGATAGTCCGAAAGATGAAAGATATGGTGAAGAAATGTGATGATAACAATCTTTTCCTATCATTCCCCCATGCTTGGTTGGTATTATTTTTAGTACCTTTCGATGAGTCGACATTCTGTGACTTTCTAGCACACGTCTGGTATCAGAATGTCTATAGTTTTATCTCCATCAATGTTTTGCGGAAAGTCAGACAATGATGATTTCACAATGTTTGTTCGATCTTTCATTCAAATATTCATATTCACGACCAAATATTTGGCTTTAACAAGTAGGGCCTAGGGCCCAAAAATTAATTATTTGTTCAAAGAAGTCAGGTTTATATGATAATGAAGGAATTGTTCTACTCCGAACACTTGTCTCGTTATTGGACTTGGACGAGTGTATATTAATGTTATGCCGAATGAGTACGTTAAAACAAGTCCCGAAAACCCTTAATTAATTCATACTGTTGATGAGTAACCAAAAGTGAATGGCTTCTCTTAATTTACATAGTTGGAAATGTAACTGAAGTGATCCCATTGTTGACAAGTTGTTTGGAACTAGATCGAACTCAATTGGCCGAACAGGTGGCCACAAAAATGGATAATATCGCTTGTCAGAAGATATGGCCGATATCCTTAGAAACTCTCACGAAAGTTTTGAAATGTGAATACCCCGGGCTCCTAAGGGAAACTGTCAGATGTTCAGTGGAGCAGAGAAATTTAGAGAAATCAATTTCCCGATAGTGGCTCGGGTACGCTGTCCCCACCTTAAACTACTCTTTATATTTGCAATTATTGATGGAGCTAAACATATCTGATAGACAACAGAATCTGTAAATATAATTCTGCAGAGACTGTATTGGGTTTGCCGAAAACTGGATATTTTTGATGTATTGTTTTTAATTTGTATTAATTTAAACAGAAATTTTTTCAATATTTGAATTTAACTCATTATGTTATTATTATTATTATTATTTTTATTTATTTTTTTTATTATTACTAATATAATTAATATTAATATTAATATTTTATTTATTATCATTGTATTATTATTATTATTATTATTATTATTATTATTATTATTATTATTACTATCTATTATTTTTATTTTTAAGAAAGATGCTCTCAATGTTAATTGTAAAATGTCAACATATCTTAGAAATATACAAAAAAAATTGAAAAGAAATATAAATTTCTAAATTAATTTTTATCCCCCAGTTCTAATTCCTGCTTAAGCAGAGTTTAAAACAATTCATTAAGTCTGCTTTATTTTTCATTTCAGCCTGATTTTTTTAGCTACCACGAATTTAAATTTGGAAATTGTGAAGAAATTCTTCAACATAAAATAATAATCAATAATAATAAAATATAATTATATTTTAATAAATTTCAATTTAACTTTAAAATTAACCTGGAATTTTTTATATTCTTTTAAAAATATAAAACATGTATAAAATTATTTGATAAAATTAAAAGAGAACCTGTTGGAAAATTAATTTTTCAAATAAGCCAAATTCAAATTTTTGCCAAATTTTATTTTCTTTCCATCGATTTTTAACTTTAAAAATTTTAATATATTATGAAAATTTTATTATTTTTAAACAGTCTTAAAAATTAATGTTAATATATAAATATTTTAACAAATTTACATAATTAATAAAAATATTTTATACCCTGAAAAATTGAAACACTTAAAATCGATTTTTTAACAATAAAATATGAAAACATTTTTCAAATAATTTATTGATTAAATATTTTTTTTATTTTTATAAATTGTTTTCTTTCTCTAATTTCTCAAACATAGTTGAACAGCGACGTTCGTGTTTTCTACAGTTTCTATTCTAAATATATTCCTTTTAAAATAAAACAAAGTTAAATTCATAAATAAAAAGGGTATCAAAATTCCTGACTGAATCCATTAATAAAATTTTAAAAAGTTATTGTCGAGATTTCGTAAGGAAAGAGACCTCTGGGAGCGATTTCAAAAGTCCAAAGAATGATGGTTAAAAATAATAGTGCATATGTTGATTAATGTTTATTAATAATTAATAATAATAATAAAAATCATTAAAGTAATAATAAAAAAGTAATATCAATAATAATATTAGTAAGAATATTAATAAT
>JBBMKC010199375.1:0-14246 GCA_037834085.1 Bipalium vagum | reverse complement strand
CAGTGTTCTCTTATTATATACACTTCCTTCAAACGGGAGTTGGTGAGCCCTAAGTTTATTCGTAATTTTAAAGTAATTAATAAATCTTTGTCGGTGTTAGAACCCAACATTATTAACAAGTTGATGAAATTTGTATAGCTCACCGGTTGTGACGAACTGGGCTAATAAGTAACACTAATCTTTCTTTATCTATATGTACCACTAGTAAAGTATGAAGTTCATCGTGTAAAGCTATTATACATAATACCAACCCATTGCAATATCATAAACCTTGTGAGTAAGTAAAGTTTACTGCACGGGAAACACTGACAATACTCTGATTTTCTCTAGTGCTTGTCGATGAGGAGAAATGTAGATATTTAAGATTGAAGAGATAAGATAAACAGGATTTTTGAATTATAAATGTATGCGAACAGTTTAGAGGAAGAGATTGGAAGTGAAATTACGATGCTGCCCAAATATAAGAATCACTAATGCTTATAGGAGACGGTTGCTTCTCACACCAACTCAGTGCATAAATAAAAAACCTTCTGAGCAGTAAAAAGAAAAAGATTCCATATACGTTCTGACCATAAGTTGGTATACACTGAAGAGTGCTTTATCTTGAAAACGCTTTCCAAATCGACAAACAGTTTTTAAGAGGAGCTTCACGATCCCAACCTCTGCAGTGAGCTTTGTATGAGTGACTCAACTGACATCATTAATGGGTGGGATCATCGGGGTAGTGATTCTGCATTATTATTGGCAATACATTTTTTATTTATCGATATTTTATTTTTTATCAATGAAACATCAAAAATAAGTTTTTTCATGATTTATTCAATAAATTAAGCTTAAATAATTTTTAAGTTAAATTTTTTTACAATTAATCTGAATAAACTAAAAATTAAAAATGTAAACATAATTAATGCATAAAATTACCAATATTAACAAAAATGCTCGGTACTTCGATTTTTTCTATTTTTATCAATGAAGCATTTATTTTATTTAATCTTTAAAATTAAAATTTTTTCAAGATTAATTATAATAAATTTACGTGAAATTATATTATTAAGACAAATAATCGGATTAACAAAAAAGATCTTGTTTAAATATTCGCAATTTTTTTAAAAAACCTAAGAAATGATTAATCAAAGTTGTGCTTTGGTTTTGTCTGAAGAATTACCTGAAGATGTAAACGTTATTGTCAAGGGCTACGACTTTAACAACGGAATAAATTACGAAAAACTTTTCGATTCCTATCTGACTACGGGAATTCAAGCGACAAATTTCGGTAAAGCGGTCAATGTGATAAATGATATGCTAAAATTGAGATCGATTCCGTTATCAGACGAAGAAAAGTTTACAGTCAACCCCATTAATCGCGAGCTGAACAATTGCACTATATTCTTGGGCTATACGTCGAACTGTATATCGTCAGGATTGCGTGAAAGCATTCGTTATTTGGCCGAGCACAACTTGGTGGATGTGATCGTTACATCTGGCGGAGGAATCGAGGAAGATTTTATAAAATGTATTCGTCCATCGTTTGTGGGCGATTTTCGGCAGTTTGACGATGCCGACCTACGTCGCCGAGGCATCAATCGAATCGGCAACATGATTGTGCCCAACACAAATTACGTGGAATTTGAGACGTGGCTGACACCTTTGATCAAGAAAATGCACAAAGAACAAGATGAAAACAACATCAACTGGACGCCATCAAAATTCATTCACAGACTGGGTAAGGAGATCAACGACAAATCTAGCGTTTACTACTGGTGTTACAAGAACAACATTCCTGTATTTTGTCCGTCTCTGACAGACGGATCTATTGGTGACATGCTCTACTTTTATTCAATCACCAATCCCGGGTTCCGCCTAGATTTGATTGAAGACATCAACTTGATGAATCGCCAAGCAACTTGTGCTCGCCATTCCGGCATGATAATTCTTGGTGGTGGGGTCATCAAACACCACATTGCTAATGCTAACATGATGAGAAACGGCAGTGATTTCAGTGTTTACATAAACACAGGAAATGAATTCGAGGCTAGTGATTCCGGTGCACCACCAGAAGAAGCCATCAGCTGGGGCAAAATCAAATCGATCTCAAGGCCAGTCAAAATACATGCTGAGGTGTCATTGGTCTTTCCAATCATTGTTTCTTTGACATTTGCAAATTTTATTGAAAAAAATAAAAACCTTAATTGAAATTAATTTCTTATACTTTTTGTTTAATTTTTTCTAACTAGTTTCCGCCCCAAGGTGAAGTGTGATTGATTGGGGAGTTGATCAATTTCCTATTCCAATTTTTGTGTTTCAGATTTGACGTTTATTTCCTATGAATTGATCCTGATGGAATTGAGCATTTATTTCATAATATCGTAAAATAAATTAATTCCTGAGTTTACTTTGATTTTAATTGATTTTTTGAGAACAGTAATTCAACCTATTAAATGAAAATTATTGATTATTTTTAAAATTAAATAATCAATAATTAATATTTTGATTAAAAATTAATATTTATATTTAGAGATATTAAGAAAAATATAACGGAAAATAATTTTAGAAAAGGTTTAATTCTTTACAAACAATTTAGTTCTGTTAAGTCTTGATTCAATCAAAAAATGTTTATATTTTGATATTAGGTAAAATTAAGATATACAAAAAGCTTCCATTGAACTGGAGAGTCTGATGTTAATCAATTTTTAAAAGGTGATCAATAATAATTTTCGAAACTGTTTTTTTCAGATTAAATGAGATTAGGATTAATAAAAGTTTACTGATTGAAAATTATAAATGAAAAAACTCAGATTAGGGATAAAAATAGATTGAAATTCCTTAGGTTATTGATTTTTAATATATAAATTTTGAATCATATCTAGTGATAGTTTATTTTTCCTAAACCGAACCAACTAAAATCTCTTGATAAAATCGAAATAAAAGTCAAAAGTATTAGGGAAGTGCAAATTTATTTTTGGTAAACCTGATTTAATGTAAATTTTTCTTGATAGATTATTTTTTGAGTATATTATATCAATCGAACTACAGTGCTTCAACTAATTATTGTCTCACCTTGAAAATATAATAAATCTTAACTAATTTAAATTGAAATAAATTTTTTTGATTATTGTATTGTGCATGAAATTTTTGTAAGATTTTAAAATAACTTTGGCTAACTAATCAACTTACTTAATTAATTAATCAATTACTTACTTAATCAATTTACTTAACATAAAACTGATTTGTTATAATATATCAGCTAATTATTGCCGGAATAATTTAAAAGTGAAATTATTTAAATCTAATTATATAAACTAAACGTTTGAAGATTAAATATTAAATGTAAGTAGTTCTGTCTGTCGAATACTAAGATTTTATAAAAAAAATTTATGTAGTAAGATAAATAAAATTGCAAGATTAACCGACATCAAGAAGGGAATGATATTTTCCTACCACGACGCCGGAAAATCGAACAGATGGATCGGCACTAAGTTAGGGAAGAATGAAAGTAGTATAAGATACTTTTGAAGAATAAAATAAAGAGAAGAAGACACGGGGTCCTAAGGCGAACATTTTCGCAGAAAATAAAATAAAAACGTTATTCAACCTAAATTGGTCCATAGAGAGTATTAGAAAGATTTTTTAAAGATCTGGGACGATCCGGTATAAGCAGATTTTGGCAAAATCCCCTTTGAAGCGACAACATAAAATCAATCGTGTCTGCTGGGCTCTAAAGAAAATGTCGTGGGTCACCGAATAGGAAAAGGTCACCTGGAGTGACAAGAGAAAGTTTAATTTGGATGGACCTGACGGTTACGCATATTATTGGCACGATGTGCGGAAGAAGGAGATATCTTTTTCGAATAGACACACTTTAGGAGGTTCCTTGTTGATTTTGGGTTGTTTCAATTACCATGGGATAATTACCGGCAGGCTAAATCAATTTGATTATCAAATGCTTTTAGAAGAACATTTACTTCCCTTTATGAATGATTTTGGCGTAGACAAACCAATTTTCCAACAGGATAATTGTCAATGTCATGTTGCACGTTCTAGTTCGCAATGGCTACAAGACAGAAATATCGATGTTATGTCTTGGCCGCCCTATTCACCAGACCTGAATCCCATAGAGAACCTTTGGGGGATACTAGCACGTCGGGTATATGCTAATGGGAAACAATATGAATCAATTTCAGAGCTGGAACGAGAGATAATTCGCTGTTGGAAAGAAATCGATAACAACGTCCTGCGAGCACTGGTAAATTCTATGCAAATAAAATTTATGAAGTGCTTTATTTCGATGAAAGTTCAACTAAATATTAAAAATCGAAAAATAATTCAAAATGTATTTTTTGTTATGATATATGTCTTTTGTAAATATGTGGCAATAAGTTATTGGTATTTTTTAGTTAATTTTTACTTTTTAAAAAAATTTTTTTCATAATATTTTTTTTGTAAATATACATTTTAATAGGATGGAAATATTATTATATTACTTATATATAAATATTAATAACTTTAATAGCTTCCAGATACAAAAAATATGCATTTTCTTAGTGCAGCAATAATTAGTAATTAGTAATTAGCACTGTATTTAAGTTATTTACGATAATTTTGTGCTAGAATTGATTTAATAAGTTCGATAACACGATTTTATTACAAAAATATATTTTCAAAACAATACAATTCTTTCTGAGCAATAATATCTTTTAGTTAATTAATTAATGTCTTTTTGGTTTTATGATAACCGAAGAAGCCCTGGAGTCAAAAATATGTATTCTGTCGCCTAGAGCGAAGTAGAATCGATTTGCAAAGAGAACAAAAACGGAAATAAGAAAATATAATAAAAAGAATGTATTTCAGAGTATTTGCTCTGAATCCGTATAGTATTAGTTAATTAATTTATTTGACTCAAAAGAGATCGATTTATAAAATAAAAAGAGCATATTTTATTTACCTTTATTTATTACTGACTGTAACTTGTTAAGACGAAGTTAAGTGCGAATTGAATGCGAAAACCAAGAGCTTATATACTCCTGATTTTCACATTCACGATCTCTTGATTGGTTTAAAATAAAACTTTCCATTAATAGAGTAATATGTGGGTTTTTGCTATTTTAGGAAAGTTCTTATATTATAGAACGTACAACATATATCCACCCATATAATAATATTCACTCATATTAATGTATTTATAGAAAGTTTCTTATTCTTAACTTGATGATTATTCATCTTAATATTTTTATTAATTTTGTGGTAAAGTTTTAATTAACTTCAACCCACAATTTATATTATTATTATTATTATATTTATTTATTTTAATTAAAAACAAATTTATAATGTAGATATTATTATTATCAAAAAATATTAAAAAAATTAAAATGACACATAAAATCACATATGGAGTCCATAATAAAAAGAAAGTAAGCGAAATAAGGCTTTTTCATTCACAAAATTAAATTAAATATTAAATGTTTTATATATTGCTATTGTCAATTACCAATTTCGGAGAGCTGTCATCACTCTCCATCACGTCCTGTGGTCCCTTGATATCGTCTGTGATTTTCTTGGGTTTTTGTGTTATTTCTATCTGGTTTTTTTTACCAGTTTTACTGTGGATCCCAGCATATATATGTTATCATGGTAGACATAACAAAAAAATTTTTTATTAATTAAATATTATTGTATACGAAAGCATTCTTTGATAAATGTTTAAAATAATTCTTCTGATCAAATTCTTCACAGATCTATTTTCGTCGAGAGGTTCCTCATACAGTCTTCAAAAAATATTGGTGCCATATGTACACCAAATCAAAATCTGACTGGTTTTCCATTAGTTTTCGTTTTTTCTTATTTAGCCAAAAATGGATTTCAAAATTTTAAATTAAATTAAATTATTTTATTATTTTAATTAATTTATTTTTTATTTATTTATTTTATTTTATTTTAAAATTTTTATTTAATTTTCCTTGAAGTTCATTTCTACAATCACCAGGTGTTGATCATATAGAAAATTTGTGTTCACATAGAGAGAGAAATTCAGGATAAAAGTTTTTCATCCAGAAAACAGCTTAATTAGGGTATGGTGAAATCATGATTGGAAATAATATTTGAAAATACAAAATTGTTAGTGGAATTAATATACTGAAGAATCCAAGTGATAATTAACATTCACTTTCTTCTCAAAGTTAAATATATGAATACTTTTTACCAAATGAAAATTATAGTTTTACAAATTTCTATGAAAAATATTTTTTAAGAAATTGTCTCACATATTTTTCGTCACTTTTATATTTGAAAACCTAAAAGATTCAGATAATAAAAACTTGTTTCACCTTTAAATGTGAAGTGTACGAATAACTTTTTTCAATCACTGTATGTCATCCATGAGTTATTTATTTCCTTTCTTATTCTGCAAAGTAATGCAAAGATCAATTTTGATTAATTGTCTCCTTATACAAGGTTTCAGGTTAATTTAATCCAATACAAATTGTATTTAAATTATATCCAATTTAACTTAAACTTTATCAAATTTAATTTAAACTTTTTTAAAAAAATTAATTACAAATGCTTAATTTTAAATTTTAAAATGACAAACAAAAAACAATTAGAAGATTCTGTTAGAGAAGCTATTATTCGAAAATTTAATAATGGAAAAGGTCCAATGATGATAGCAGAAGAATTAGATGTAAAAATAAGTACTGTAAAATACATGATTTTTTATATATAAAACTAGACTAGTTAGGTAAATTTATTCAATTTATAATTCTTTATAGGTGGAAGAATTCGCGCTATTAAAAATAGAGTACCGAGAGAAAAGAAGATAACAATTGAAGCTTCTCAATATATGGCTGATAGCATAGCTGAAGATTGCACTATAACATTGAAAACTTTAAAATCCGAAATTAATAAATAATTTGGTATAAATGTCTCATGCACCATCATAAGCACGAGCTTGGCACAAAGCACTATTCAATCAAGAAAGTATTATTGGTTCCTGTCGTCAGAAATGCAGCAAAGAATTTGATTTTCCGAGAATGCTATTGCTCTGATTATCTGCTGCAAATGAATCAAGTATGGTATTTGTCAATGAATTTGCAATTAGTTGTTCCACAAGAGTCAATCAGGAAAGAAACTTTGTGGGAAAATCAACACGATAAAAAAATCGGTTTGTGCATCAGTAATAAAATCCGGATTGATCTCTTTTATCATACATGATAAGGCGTAAAATTCAGAAGGCTTTAATGATTTTTAGTGGATATGTTCAATAAATTAAAAGATCGTGAATTAACATCTGGAATAATAATTATGGGCAATGCAAGGAATCACAAAGCAGCTGAAAATAGAAAAACAGTAAAAGATCATCATTTCCAGCTGAATTTTCTACCGCCTTACTCACCACAACTAAAACCTATTGAAGAGGGTTTTCGCAAAATGGAAATATTTCATCAAAACAAATGAAAATAATATTGAAGAGTTAAATTAGCCTTGTTATTAAATCTATTTCTGCCAATGATTGTAAAGGATTTCTAGTAAATGTACGATCATTTGTGATAAAAGGAATAAGAGGATATTTTGATTAAGTTTTTGATTTAGGCAATATAGCTTCTTCTTTTTTTACATATAATAATGATATATTAATAAATATGTGATTATAATAAAGTAAAGTTTAAATTAAATTGTATAAAGTTTAAATTAAATTGGATCAAGTTTAAGTAGAATGGGATACAGTTTAAATTAAATTTGTATTGGATTAAGTTATTCTGAAAAATCTGTATATAATTATGTATTATTTGTCAAACTAAGTCAATTCAAATATTTGAATGAAAATTAACTTTCTTTTGTATTTATTTTTAGATTATTTATATAAACTTCTTAATAATTTATATTAAAATAATTATGTGATAATCTTTAAAATTATTATGTGAATTAAATTAATCTATTATTTCATTTATTACATCTGTAAAATTAAAAATTTTTTGTTTATCAAACTTAATAAAATTTTCTAAAATTGTTTTAACGTATCTTTAACATTTTGATCATAATATTTAAAAAATTTTATTCAAAATTAAGTTTTAGTTAGTTTTCTTTGTTTTTGGTCAATTTTATTTTCTTGTAGATACCAAACAACTATTGAACGATGAACCTAATTACACAATCAATGTTTTTAAATAATCCAAGGATTAACTGGTTTGCCTTTTATTATTTTTATAAATGATTTATTTTTATTAAACCTTAAAATAGAATATTTATTATTTATTATTCTGTAATTGGGTAATCCTATACTTTAGTGGGTCAAATTGCATTTCGCTTATATGGTATAATATTTAAATTTAAATTAAATTTATTATTCGTAATTTTTAGGTTAATTATAGTAATTATAATAATAGTTTTAAGTAAGTAAATTTATATTTTATAATACTTTGACTATTTAATTATAAGTATAATAATTATAATAATGATAATTATATATAGTAATTATAAAGCATGAAAATAGATAAGTCTTATGATAATTTCTCCAGAGAAATTCATGAATATATGAGGGAAACAATTCTTCGGTAGTTCCAAAATTGTTTTTGGCCCTCATCCAAAAGTTTTAAAGTTTTTGGGTATGAACATCATCATTTGGATTCACGAAATTCTGAATGATTTATCGTGGCATGGGAATAAACTCCTTGTATATTTATAATATTGTTATACCACACCAACAATCTGAAACTGTGGCTGCCTGGCAGTAAAGTATTAGCGGATCTGTCAGGAATCTCAACAAGGAAGCATTTCCTACTGACACGTTCCACTCCTCCAAATACCCAATGCACTTCTCTCCATTGGCCACGGTGATACTTTCGGTGATAAACGGTGTTTTCATAAATTTCTACCACCATTGGTTGACCGTTATCTATCCCTCCTACTTCCATTGGGTTATCTTCTTACCATTTTAAAAATTTTCTCAATCAACAGGGATTTTGTCATTTTCTCCAAACTTGCTTTCGTGTTTGAATTGTTTCAAAGGCATATCCCAACACCAGCAATATATAAACGTAATTGTTTGTACCAGCGTTAAATGACTTTTAGCAAAAAAAGAAACCCATTCGTGTGCTCTTTCGTCTTTTACAGCAAGAGCAGTACCACCGACACTGATCGAGGCCAGCCTTAAAATTATTGAGCTTGTAGTATACGTTGCATGTAAGACATCTTAGGCTATTTTTTATTATTTAATAATGTTATATTTAATTTAAATGAATAAAATATTCCTCTTTTGATGGTAAAAATTTTAAATTTTTAAAAATTTATTGCGCCCAAAATATTACAAATTTTAGCTTAATATTATTTTAAAATAGTTTTTTTATTTTATTGCGCCACTAAAGTATAGGATTACCCTGTAAATGTCTTGATATAAATTAATGTTTCAACTGAGTAATTTTTGTACTTTAATTACTAAAGTCGTTTGAGGAGTTCTGAATTTTTTAGGTATTATATATCGACTTTATTTGATTCATATTTTTTTTATTTTGAACTTATATTATTTTGATATATAATAATAATCATATTTTAAAAAAATTTAAAATTTAAACAATTAATCAACGTAAAATATTAAATGGTAATCGATAATTTGTGAAAAAATGAAATATTGGTAGGAAATAATTCAGTTTTTAAAAAGTGTAGTTATCACTAATCGAATAAAGAAAGTGATCTTTAATAAAGTCAGTTTAAAACAATATTGTATACAAACAAAGTTTTGTATTGATTTGATAGACATAAAAAAGTTTTAGATCCAGAGAATATTCTTGAATATTCTTTTCTTCACCATAATTTAATTATCTACCATTTTTTGATATTTTAAAGAGACCGAAATGAAATGATTAAAGTTTTTATTGATTGTTGAAAGAAGAAATAAGAAAGGGATAAAAAATTTTCTCTAAGATTAACTCACTTTTATGCACAAAGCAAAATATACGCTTTGGATTTGAAATTCCAGAAAATAAATTTGAAGAGATTCAACGAATACCGCTTAGATAAAATGTTTTCCTTGTGATCAATTTTTATTGCATTTTATTGTAATAATTTTGTTCACCAAATAATAATTATATAAAAATTACAACGTGAATTAATTATCGTAAATAGTTGACTTAAGTAACCTTGAAATGATTTTCTCAAAATTAACAATTTTAAATGATTTTTAAGATATTTTAATTTTGAAATCAAACTCTTTGAAATATAGGAAATCTATTTTCATTTACGAAAATTCAATATAACTATGACAATTGGAATTTTAGACGATTGGTACTTCATTTTAATTCTTATTATCATAGTTGTGCTTTGAAATAAATTTACAATGCCGTAATTTATGAATTTTAAACAAAAATTGATAGTATTTTTACGTTTATAACTGTGCTTTAAAATGTTAATCTTAACGAACTCAATGATTCCTCATTTGTTTACTTGTTGTGTCACTATGACAGAAAACCATAGAAATCACAATAAACTTCATAAAACAATTCACAATGAAAATTAACGAAAAAAATCAATAGAACTATTGATAGAATAATCTGCGGATTAAATAGTTAGAAAAATATATAGTTAGAAAAATATACTCAAAGATTTAAAAGTAATTTATGTTCTGTTTAAAATGAAAAACCAAACTTTTTATAAACAAACTTATATTATTAGTGGTAAATATTTTTAGAATTTCTTTTTCGAAAAAAATGATCGGAAAAAACATTTCGTAAAAAAAATCGAATAACACTTAGAAAAAGCAGTAAAAATAAGAATGAAAAAAATTTATAATTAAAAATTAGAAAATATTTAAAATCTAAAAATCATTTTGTTTTTTAAAATATAGAAAACATGGAAAAATCCTTTTATTTAAAAAAAAATTTTATTAAAAGTTTTACATATATTAATGAATAATCCATAGATTTTAAAAATAAAATTTTTATTTTAATAAAATTTTTTCCTTTCAGGCCACAATTTTTTTGCATCTTTTGGGGACTATTTTTTTTCTATGCTTAGAATATTGACAAGATTATTAAAATTTAAATATTTCAAAAATTGATATAAGTGAGAACATTTCTTATTCTTACTAAAATGATCACAAGGAAAACAGTTATCTTTAATAATGCTGTTTCGAAATGTAGACAAAATTTTTGTAAAATTTGACACATTCATTGAAATCAAGAAACTCAGAATAAAACTTTTGAACAATAAGATCAAATTCATTCTCATCGTTACCATGAAACATAAATATTTGACTTGTTTCATATTTCTTGATCAGTTTAAAATCTTTTTTTCATCAATAACCATTTCTTCTTTTAAAACACTGGATTGTTTCAGAATAATTTTTAAAATATCCCTTGAAATGTTTAAAAATTCTGAAAAACCTAATTTTTCCAAATTTGCATGTTTTTCTTTTATGTGGAGATTAAATTGTTGGTTGACGGAGAAAAAATGTCATAAGATTCAAACCAATTTTGATTTTTTACCATATAAGGTAAGAAACATTTATCAATAAATTCCTTTGATTGCTTAATGTGCTGTATTTTCTTTTTAACAACTTTGATAACACATCTGTTTATACTTTTTTATCTGTTATCTTTTACATAAAGATAATATCAGCCACGAATTCATTTGGATCTGAAGAATAGCACAATACAAATGGCTCATTTTCATCACTAAAAACATTATTATTGCATATTTCAATTAGATTGTCCCTAGAAAAATATTGAGTTCCATACTAAGATAATACATTACTTCAGATATTTGTTCATCAAAAAGTTGTTTCTGAATGTTAAAAATTCTTATTTCTCTTTCCTTATAATTTTTTCTTTTAAAAAATTTGGATTGTGAGTACAATCAAATTGTCTGCTCAAACTAATACAATGCGAAGAATGATCCATGTTACCAGTATTTTTATCATAGGTTAATTCTTAAATCAGCATCACAATGAACTTTCCATTTATTACAACAACAATATAAAACTGTTGTAAAATTAACTAGATTATTACGCGATCTAATTCTCCAAAGGTTGTTTTTGAAAACATAATTTTCATTTTCTCTTACTTTCCATCGTTTTCGGTTTGTAATCATATTTATTAAAATTAAGATTTTTAATATTTAGACAATTATATATTTAATTGAAACAAATCTAAAATATATGAAATCTATGGTTAAATTTTGTTGTCTATGGTAAGATGAGATAATCTATGGAAATATCCATAATCTATGGAAAAATCAACATTTTATGTTCCAATTTGTTACTTAAAATAATAAAATGTTACCATTTATTTTTTTCACATAATTCTTCAATGCTCTTGAAATTTGTTTTTACAAAATCTTATGAAATTCCAAACTGTAAAAGTTTTGGATGTTTATGATCTACAAAATTAAATTTTATTAACAAATATAAAATGAATGGAAAATCAGTTATTTTTTTAAAAATATCCAATAAAATTCTGAGTCAAATATTTAAATCTGTTGAAAAGATTTTCCTTCAAGAAAATAAAGATATAATTGTTTCTTATTCAAATTCTTCAATTACTTTTCACACTTAATTGTGATAATGCAAAGTTTTTAAAGTTAAAAAGTCCTCCGATATTTTGATAGGAATTTCATCTACGTTTTCCAATTCTAAAATCTTTTTTTTCTAGAATACTAATATCTTGCTTTGGTTTTGTTGTTGATTGGATTGCCATATTGATTTCTTCTTCTCCCATAGTAAGATACTGAGAATGAGTCCTAGACATTCTCATATGACCGTTTTTCCATAGATCAGAGGATGATGATGCTACTTCATCCATTAATAAAATATTGAATTTTCATTACAACTTTATGTTTTTAAAGATGTAAAAAATATTTGTTTTTTCTTAAAAAATTTCATATTCAGAAACTTGGGTTTAGTAGTGTATAAATGGATAAACATACCTGGGATCTCTAGGCCGAGTTTTGAACTAGTGAAAAAACGAAAAACTAACCAAAAGTTTCTTGGGAAATCTTTGATGTTCTTCAAATATTTTTTAAAATGCATCCGTTATAGATTTCATTTTTTTCATATCTTTTTTACTCACAACAGCTTCTAACGAATCTGAAATTAAATTTTCCTTTCATAACCATTAAAAATATTTTATTTGATTTTCCTATTTCCATGTATATTTTTAATTTATCCTCCGTTAATTCTTTCATAATTTTTTAAGGAAAAACGTAAATAAGAAGTATATTAAAAATATGAATAAAGGAAAAAATGGAATATATTTTAGATGTTCTATCTATGTAATTGTTTATTCATTTTAATTTTTAAAAATAAATAATAAGTCATATAATAAAAAACTTAAAAGATATTCAATTAACAAAATTTATTACAAATTTATTACAAATTTATTACAAAAATTTATTACAAAAATTTATTACAAAATCTTCTTTTCTTGATTTTTTCTTGTAATTCTTTCCTTTTTTCTTTTAATTTATATAATCTTCTGTCTTCTATTTTCAGGGTTTTTGTCAAATCCAATAGTTGTCTTCACATATTTGAAATTGATGACTTCTTATTTTTGAGTAACTCTCGAACGTTCTAATTCTTCAATCAGATCACTGATAATGTTATAATCCTCCTTAACTAAAAAATAATCATTAAGTCAAAAACTTTCGAGGAGAAAATTACTGAATATGAAAAATTGTCTGGAATTGGAATTTGTAGAAAATAATATAAAAAATAATTTTTATTTATTTAAAAAAGATTAGGTCAAATTTTGGCAAAATGAGAAAAAATCGAAGAAAGCTAGACAAAATTTGTTTTTATTAACAAATATGGAACCAGATCAGGTATAAATACCAGACTCTTTTGGGGGAAAATGAGAGTCATCAGAAACTAAACTAAAAACACTACATCTTAGAAATATCAAATTTACATTCTACTACCCATTTAACACATCAAATTGCAAAAATTATTCAGCAGGATAGGTTATTAAACCATATTTGTATTTATTTGCTGTGCGAAAAAAAATAATTGCCACCTTGTAAAATTAAGAAATATTGATTATTTTTAAAGGAAATTAAACTTTAAAATTGATGATAGTACAAGGAATAAGAACATATGTAGTGTAGAGATGGCTAAAATCAACCAAACACAAGCTTTAAAATATAAATTAAAAAACATCATTTTCATCCTTATAAATTCGGACAAAAATAATGTTGGATTTATTATAGTTTAGGTGCCTAAAAATAATTGTTTAAATTAATTAATTAAATCAATTAAGTAATATTTTTGA
>JBBMKC010199364.1:0-14247 GCA_037834085.1 Bipalium vagum | reverse complement strand
ATCAACAGTAACGAATCGCCGTAGAAATTCATTTGGATTCGACTGAAACATCTGTGAGCATTGAATTGACAGATTCACTCTTTGACGCTTTTGATCAATAGTTAGCAAACGCGGCACCCATCTTGCAGATAGTTTTTTCATATTTAAATGGTGATGTATAATGTATCGAACGCGTTTCTCTGAAATCTTCAGTAAGTTCATGCATCTTTATACGACGATCATCCAGAACTACATTGTGAAGCATTCCAATAATTTCATCAGATGTTGCTGTGCATGGCCTTCCAGAACGGTAATCATCTTCAATTGATGTGCGACCACGTTTAAATTCAGCTTCCAATTTTTTTTATTGTAGAGAATGAAGGAGCAGTCTCACCAAGTGTTGAATTGATTTCATTTTTGATTTCCGTTGGACCTAAGTCTTTCAATACGAAATATTTTATCATAATGCGATGCTTCATTTTTTGAAAACTGCAATTATAGGCAACTTCAAACAAGTGCTGCAACAGAATTATTTAAACAAATGAAATGAAAATCATAATACAATTACCTAGATGATTAATTATCAAAAATAGATATATTTTATTAAATTGATGTTTATTCTTTATCAGGCTGAGAACTTTTCACCCCACCCTTGTATATTTTTTCAATTTCAATAATAGGGTACTTGTAATTATATATGCCAATTAAATACAATCATTCATTACTTAACTCATAATATAATAAGAAATATATGGTTCATACTTTTTCAAAGATTTCGTTTTCTTTCAATTCACTAGCTTTTTCCGTGACTTGCTGAAAATGATATGAAATAATCATAAATTATTTTTAATATTATATTCTCAAGAAAAAATTAATTAAAAAAATAATTCCGATAAATGAAAAGTATCAAAATTAAATATTAATTAAAAAATTTAATTTGAAACAATGTATTCAATAAGTTTATTTTTTAGTTGGTTCTTAGTTTGTTTTTAAATGTTTCAGACAGTAAAGACATAATGTTTATTATATAAATTAAATATTAAGTAATAAAGAAAATTAAGAAAAATAAAATGAAATACTTTATCTTCCGAAACGGTTGTTGTCTCTGAAATAAGTTCCTTTATCATATTCTAAAAATGAAGTATATTATTATTTTTTTTCTGTTTACTCATTATTTATTAAATATAAGCATTAAATTAAATATCAAATAATAAATATTTTATAAAAATAAATTTTATCAGTGACATATTTTTAAAATTCTTTTTTTTAAAGTCATCATAGACAAAATTAAAAAATTTAATCATTATAATTTTCGAATTTAATAATACTTATAATATAATATTTATTTCTTGCTCATATATTATTTATTTTTCAAAATTAGAAATATTATTTTTATTTATACATTAATATTAATATGCCACATGAGAATTCAAGAAAAATAAATAAAGTATGGCGTGTTTTGATTGTGGCAGAAAAAAGAAACGTGTTCAAAATTTATTCTGCTCCGAAAAAATTAACAGATCAATATTATCATCGGCTTATCTCGGAATGTTAGGTGATCATAATAAAAGCTGGTAATAGTTTTAGTAGAATTACTTGATCACAAGTCTGGAAGATGGGCAAATGAATTTCGAATTCTGGTGGTTATCAACCTGAACATCTAAAAACAAATTTCCTTGTAGTCAAGGAATTTTTGTTATTTCTGAGACTAAATCCTTAGAAAATTCCTTTGTTTCAGACAAGATAATTTTTAAGTTAATATTCATTCACATAGGAGCTAAATTTTTCTTTTTTGTAAATCATTTCATATTTATTTGAAAAAAGCAATGATCATTAATATGCGATCAATAGAATTAGAGAGATATGAAACAAATCCACTGTGTAGCCAGATTTAGCAAGCATCCATTACCCAAAAATCACTATAAAGTAGTTTGAGAATAATAGTGTCCATTATGTACACAAAGATTGCAATACTGTAAACAGTCCTAGTCGACCTATTGAAGAATATTGATCAATTATGAAGTTATTTTAAGACTACTAATAAAATTGTCGAAACAATTTAGCAATTTCGGAAAGAATGGTTAAGGGCATTTCAGAAAGTCGATCGATACGTTGTGCAAAACTTGATGGAACGTATTCACAGGAAGGTTCAGCAAGCTCCATATAATATGTCATGATATTATTTTTATGTAATGTTCGTTATAGTGTTTAAAATATTTTTTTCTTAGTGATTAATTTTGCCATTTTTTTATAAACTAGTTTAAGTGACCGGATTTTGATTAGTTGACTCTTTATTAAAATATAGCTAAAAAATTAAACGATTATTAAAACAAGTTTAAAATATTGCCTAACATTATATGGTTATTATGCCTAATTAATCACTAGAAAAAACGCTTAATTTCATAGTTAATGTTTGTTTTATCTTATTATTTTATCTAGTCATTTACATTAGTTTAATTTAATTATTTTATATTTTCGTTTGTTTAATTTAATTCTAAGCGGTACTTATACCAAAAAGATTGGTTACAATGAGCTTTCTGAGCTTTTAGAGGACGAATTATTTGTTGGTTATAAGGAGGTTGTTCCCAACGTTTTGGTGTTAATAAAGCTAGATGCTTTCAAGGAACAATATCACTTATTTGGAAAATATGACTATTAACTGCATCGGTCAGGAAGACCTCGTCTGACTAATGCACGAGATGACCTGTATGGAAATTATTCGTGACAGATTTCGTTCTGATCGTATGCTGCGATATAACTTGGCTGCACAGATCTCTAGGCGAACATTAAACGAAAGAGCCCTGGAATTAGTGTATGGTTCTCATAACCGACATGTGCGCATTTCATTGACAGCCACTCATCGAAACCTTTGCCAAAAATAATGCAACCAACTTCAAGATGAAGACCAGACTACCATCCGCAAATTATATGATTCATTGTCTATACGCATTCTAGTTTATGGTGGACATACACGTTATTAATTTCTGATGTACTGTTGTATATTAAAAAGAATCATTTATAATTACTAGTGATTAATTACTTTTAGCCACAAGTATATAATTTATTGGATACAAAAATATTTTTTAACGTTTTCCTTGAATTTCTAAACTATATTTGTTTGAATACGATTTTTTCTTTTTTATTAGGTTTTTTCTCCTTCAGCTTATATCTTTTAAATTTTAGAACTACTTTTTCGTAATTCAAGAATTTCCTTTTATCATTATCAGAGCTTAATTTATGCCCATATTCTTGTTTTAATATGATTTTTTATTATAATATTCTTATTTAAATTATTTGTAATATACTAATATTTTAGTATATTACACAGCCTCCTCAAAATTCTTCATCGTTTTCATACACAAATCAGGTCCAATTTAGTTCATCACGTCTTGAATATTATCTTTCAACTTTTTAATGCTTTTTAGTTTGCTTGGGTAAACCTAATCCAACGGTGTCAAATCGGACGAACATAAAAAATTTCAAATCGAATATGTATTTTTCCTGGGTACACAAAATGTTTAATAACATTTGAAATTTTTTAAAAAATTATTTTAGAATCCTTGACCCCGATGATCCCACTGATATATATTCCCGGTAGAGCCAGTGACTCCAACATTTATATTTTAGGTATAAATTGAAAATAACTAAAAGCGTTTTTTGGGATTCTAAATCTTTTTAATAAGAAATTCTTTTATGAATTCCTCAAAAAACAGTCGAAAAACTTCAAATATAATATCTTCAATATTTTTGGTAAAGTCTTACTAATTTTTAGTCTTACCATGTATATCTGGTATTATCTCATAATAAAATTAGATCTGAATATGGGATTTTACATACAGATGTCTGACTTCTCATAAGAAATATTTGTGAGACAACCAATGTTTCTGGATTCTTATATTAATATTACAGATTTTGTACAATACTAACCATAATGTCAAAACCTATTACGAATAACTTTAGAAAATTATAAAATTTTAAAAATACAACCAATAACCATTAATGCATTGGAGTTGTGCAATTGACCAATTAAATTGATGAAAAATGCTGAAATCTGATTGCAACACTGAAGTGTCCATTGAAAAACTTTCAGTGAGCATGAAAAAAGAGTTTTATCTTAATAATTAAATCTTACAATACTTGCAAGGCACCTACTCATTAAGTACCTGTCTAATACTAATAGAAGCCACTTTGCTTTTTATTGAATTTTTCTAAAAAAAATAATTAAGACAAGCTATGCCTTACATTATGCGAAAAACGGTACTAAAAGCTTTGATTTTATGATAAAATAAATACTATACGCAATTTACGATAATGATACAAAAGTAATGTTTACTGAGCAAATTAATTATAAATATAATAATTATGTAAAAATAAATATTGGGGTTTGTTCACTTAATTATTAGGTTAATAATAGAAAATGAAATAAATGTATGAAAATCAAATACCATTGAATAAGCAGTTGTAAACGCTGGTGAACTCGTATGATCCATTTGTTGTATATTCTCAGCATTTAAAGTAAATTCCAAAGTAATGATGACCATATTAACAGAAGAATTTACAATTGATGAATTTTCAGTTTTATTAACCACAGAAAAGTTTTGAAGCGGTTGATTTTGATTTGAAATTGAAATCTCTATAATCCATATTGTTGGACATGCAGAGCAAAGAAACAATAAAACCACTGGTGAAAACCTATTTTTAAAAACATTTAATATTTGTAACATAGTTTTTCGTGATTTTGAATAATATATTTATAAGCAATAAAACATTTTACAAATAATAATGAAAAATCAATCGATAATTTAATATTTTTTTGGTCATCATTGAAATTGGATGATCGACCGGTTTATAGAGTTACTCAAAGATTGAGTATGTCATTTTCGAATTTCTCTTAACAATATTTTGTATTATTCCAGTCTAAAATTTATTTTCCATAAACATTAAAAATTTCCTGCACAGTTTCTGCAACTTTCTGACCTGATTAAAATAAATTAGCAATAGGTTGCAAAAATATTGTTTTCGATTAACTTGATACTGCGTTTCAAAACTATCAAAGATAAATAAAATGAATATGATATAAATACCTTACTTTACTTTTGTAGAGCAGAAAAAGAGTTTTCAAACCCATAACATAATAAAATCAGGAAAAATTATGCTACAAATTAATAATAATCAAGAAAGTTCAGGAGACTGAAAAATTGTCAAATACTTGGAATACAGATAAATAATGAAAATTTTTTAATAAAAAGCATGATCATTCCAAAAAATACTAAAACAATAATTTATTCAAAGAAGTGGTCATTGGTACTTACATATTTTTCCAATCTTTCAGTTAATTTACAAAATACCGTAAGTAAAAAACTTCGCTGGTTTTGAGACGAACTATTCAGAGACTCATTTTTGGCCTAGTTTTAAGTATTAAGGTATTAATGTGCTATTAACCTAAACTGAATGTGCAAGATTTGGTGAATTTTCGGATGGGTAAATATTTCATCACCATACCTTTCATCAGCAACATCTAATTTTACGGTAAGTTTTTTTGAGACTGGAACACCTCTTCATCCATTAGATTTTCTAAATCTTGGTCTTTAAATTTGGAGAAACTATCTGAACATTCTTTGTCCTTCAGACGAAAAACGTTTTTCTGAAGCGCTTAAACCAATGCTCAAATGAATGCTGAAATACATGTTTTCCATAAACATCACAAAGTATTCGGTAGCTTTCTCCAGCATTTCTATTCATCATAAATAATAATCTCTGCATTAGATAACTGCTTAGAAATATAAAAATTTTGAATATAATAAAATTTGAATAATTACTTTAGTAAATAACGATTGTTAACACCAAAATTGAGTAGATTTGAATTCAAAATTATACTACCATATATCAGTGAATGGATTTAATTAAATCATTATTTATCTGCACATCAAGTATTGTTTCTACATTTTTAAAATTTATAAGATTTTTTATATTTTATGGACATCTACAAATTTTTAATATGAGTAAACATTGAAAAATGATTTTTTATTCATAACATCAATTTATAAAATAAAAATAATATCACTAGTTTTCCATGGAAGTTTCCAATTAATTAATTTGATGAAATAATAAGTCGTTTTATCGCAATATTTTTGCGGTCTGGCCAAATAAATATTATTTACTGAAATTTTTAAAAAAAATTATCATTTATCAATCGTTTTTCCTCAATTATTGTCAACTGTGGTAATTACTACACCGATATTGACGTATACAGCACTACTGTCTACGATTTAATCCCCTACATCGCACAGAATATGACTGTAATAATCCATCAAATTATGGTGAATTGCAATAATATAACTAAAATTAAGGGATATTGGTAAAGATATCAAATTTGTTGAAAATTATATCTCAGTTGGGAATAAATGATCTCAGATGGCGCTGGGAGTACTTAATGATAAAAGTAATTACAATGAAATAAGACCTAAGTTTGAAAAGAGAAAAAGAAGATCATTAAGAAATACAAAACCACAAAGCGTTAAAATATTTTTTTAAAAAGCAGATATTACATTATAATTATTTATAGTTCAGAGTTTCCTAAACTATTTAAAGTTTCTTATAAAATTAAACAACTAAATTATATGAAAAAATAAAAGTTTAAAACACAAAATTGAGTAAGTTATATTCTTGTATAGTCACTTTGAATAATAATACAAGATCAAAGCAATAATAATTTGTTTCATTAAATCTGATTACTTAAGCAAACTTTTCAAACATGAATCTCACCTTCATAAAACTATATTATTTACTTTATAAAAATTTACCAACAGTTATTTATTAGGTTTACAAATAGAAAAGGTGCCTATTTTATTTAAATATTTGAAAAAACTGTAACTTTATAGTTTTTAAAAACTTGAAAATAAAATCATTTAATAATTGTTAATTTGGGCATGAGGTCCTTATTCAGAAAAATTCAAGTAAGCTAATTGTTCGAACTACTTATAGATAAAAATACAAAATCGAAAATAAAAAACGGCTATTATTTTTTTTTAAGAATTCATCTATCAAAATCTTTAAAATTAATTTAGTCTAAAAATGAATTTATTTCGTTATCCCAGGAAGAATATCGATGAGATAAATATTGACCTATAATTCTTGAGATTTCAACATAAATCATAGGAAAGTAAAAGAAAATCATCAATCAGCATTGATTAATATTAAGATAAATTTATTAATTAGCCAATTAGAAATTAATAGAATAAAGTAAAAATATATTTAAACTAAAAATATTATTAATTATATAATACAAATTAGAATTTACTTTTTATATGATGGAAAAGATTAAAACAATTATTGTTCTACTTTATATAATAAGTTCAAACAAAATAATTAGAAAAGTATTTCATATTATTACAGGAAGTTTAATTAATTGGAAAATTTAACCTAGCTGGATTTTCAGAAGGAAAAAAATTATTTCCAAATGATAAAATCATTTGAAAAAGAGAATCTACGTTCTTTGCGCGTGGAATTCTGTCTGCTGAATTATGGAGGATTTTCAGATGCATTAAACTCAATCTGAATTTGATATCCACAATCTTTCTACATTTAATTTTAACACTGAAGGCAGAGTTCCTTTTCTGTTCTTTTTATCTATGTCGTCCGATTTTTATTTTACTTCAATGTAAAAAAATGAAGGGAATATGGTTTTTGCAAGTCTAATTTTTATAAAAGTGGCATATTTTCTAAAGAAAGGTAGAAATTATTTATTATTCACAAAACCAACAGCGTAAAGTAATATTTACCTTTTATTAATCGAAATCTATGATAACCTGAATAGGTAGAATAAAATTAGCAGATGATGTTGAGAAAATTCACATGAGCTAAGGTTTGAATAAGACACAAAGAAAATTTTTAAACAATAATAATTACTATGGAAAAAATGATTAAAAATACTTCTTCCACAGAATAGGGCGAAATCAATCATTTCAACTCAACACTGAGAAAAACTGTTTTGATCTTGTACTTCATTAGCGAACATGGTCTGATTATAATTTATTCTGAATGACGACTCACTAATGCTGATTAATTTGCAAATACTTAAAGTAACTTTAAAAAATAACTAAAGACTTTTGACTACAGTTCTATTTAGTTTTAAGAATAAAAGGCTATTCAAAAGATTATTTTTTAGAAACTTGAAAATGAGAATTTTCAAATCACTTTAATAGCGGATATCGCCAAATAGTATAACTGAACCTATTAATATTGCCACTATATAGTATCACCAGGTTTTAGTAATAAAATGTCATCCATCGGTGATGTCTGTATGTTAAAGCTATACAAAAAATATGTGCCAAATCTTTTTAATTAATATTATATAAGTTGTTTAAATATTTATTATTAAAATTTTACCCATGAATTCATACACCGTACCATAATGAGTTTTCAGCATACAAATCTATTATGAAAATTGACGTTCTGTCTCAACGTTTCACAAATTCGGGATAGATTTGGTGTGTATTGTCGTCTAAATCAATTTATTGATTTTGACACAGTTTCCGGAAAAAAAATATAAGAAAAACATTATCATTTTATTAACATTTATTGAATTCTATAAGTATGTAAATTTATTTATAGATAGGTTGTTTAAATAAATCATATTTCAGCTCACATTTCGATATATAAAATGTCCGATAAATCAAATATAAATTCGCATGTGTTACGAGATTATGTCTATTATTAAAATACCATGATTACAAATCAGGTTTAAATGCTGGTCAATCCAAAGAGAGAATAAGTAAAGCTTTTGGTAATGGAATTATTTCTCGGTTTACGGCATATGAGTGGTTTTCAAAATTTCGGAATGGAGAATTTGACCTTCAAGATAAACCAAGAATTGATCGACCTTCAATTATCGAAGTGCGATATATTGATGATCTATTGCGTATGTCTGTCGAATAAATCTACATGTAACATCACGCAAACTTGCTAAGTTATCTGACCGTATTCATACCATTATTCAACATCATTTACTGTTAATGGGAAACAGTATAATTTACTTTCGATTAACTATTTATGGACAGCATTGGATGATATGGATGTTGATAATTTGTATTTTCAGCAAGCCTGTTACATAATTCGAAGAAAAATTAAAATTTTGTGCTAGTGTAATTTTACGAAATACAGACAACAATTGGCCTTCGGAGATCTTGTGATTTAACTTCCTTGGATTTCTTTTTGTGGATTTTCTGAAAAGTAAAGTTTACACAAACAGCCCAGAAACAGTAAATGAAAACAGTTCATGAAATAACTCCAGAAAAATGGTGAAATGTAAATAGAAATTTTGATTCTCAAGTTGATGTCTCCAAACAAAGTCGTGATGGACATTTGAATGATATTTTGTATCATATAATTGCTTCTTTTCATATTTACTATAGAATAAAAGCTATAACTTCAAAAAATTTAAACAAATTTCTGCTTTATTCAAAAGAAACATACAGGCGTCACTATTGGATGAGTCTTACTACTAAAATAGTATCACTACTCTTTTGTATCACTAAATGTTAAATATTAAATTAACTTAAATAAATACTCCCTCCGTCCGGAAATATGGTATACATTTGCGAAAAAATAAAATAAATCAAAAAATGTACATGAAAAGTATATTATATTAACTTTATTTGAAACATTTTAATTAAATAAGAACGATTTTTTTCAATCGAAATTTGATTTGGCTTTATTGTACGCTTCATTGTACAACTTCATTGATTGCACCGTGTTTTAGCTTATTCTCCTTCATCTGCTGTAATAATTTTTCTAATATACCTTAACGTTATTCTTGTATTAATTGTTTATATTTGGAATCCCTTCTTTCTATGTATACCATATTTCCGGACGGAGGGAGTAATATTTAAATATTAAATTAAATAATTTTTTTATTTGTTTAATTATTTCATAAATAATTAAATTTAAGTATGTGTAGAAGAAGTTTTACAATCACATTCATAAAAGAAGTTAGTGAATTTATGTCTAGGGGAAAAATATGATCCCATTTAATCAATTAATGTGGTCAACAATGATACAAGAATCGAAATAAAATATATTTAATCTAAGTAAAATAAGTCATGAAACGTGTAGCTGGTACCGGAAAGAAACCCAGTTTAAAAACTTTTGAACAAATATTACATGATGAAGTCATAGGACTTAGAATACAAAAGAAAAATGTCACACGAAGATATATAGAGGGGTTCATTAAAATGTCATTTTTTTAAAAATATTTACCAACACAACATGCATAATAGTGATACTGTGTATTTATGTACTATAATTATTTTTTTAATAATGTTTCGTTTTTTAAAAACATTTTATGGACTCTCTATTTTTGTTAAGCACTCTCTATTCATGCTTGTTTAATTTTTATAATTAATTAATACGGAATGGAATTGAAGGCCCTAGGAAACAAGATTTCAGATTTAATGAAAAGAAAGAAAGATAGAATTAATTTTACAAATTCAAATTGAACGTAAAAAATTGAAAAATGTCTGGCGATTGGTTCTTTTTGACAAATAGATAAAATTGCATTTTTGATAATAATTTAATAATTTATTATTTATTCAATTTTCTTGTGGAAACAAAACACTTATAAAATAATAAAAGTATTTATATGTTAAATTTTCCTAACATGATTTATATTCGCTTTCATTTTTGTATTTGAAATATAACATTAATTTCCTGGAAAATATATTTCCAAAATTTTAATTTATTATATTCATTATTTTAGTCGTTATTGAATGAAAAAATTAAATTCTGCAAAATCCCAAAGTGGTAAACTTTAGAGCACGAGAGCGATTTTGTAAATAGACATCTCCAGAAGCTAGAGTCTAATTTCAAAAACTCAAGAAAGGAAGTAAATTTTATTTAGATTGAATCAAGCCACTTTATCATTATTTTAATATTTTATTCAAAAAATATCTTTTAAAATATTATATTTTTTCGAATTTTTAGAATCAAAAGTTTCATTTTAAAATAAATAATATAAATAATTATATATAAATATAAATAATTCTGTTAAATTATTATATACTTTTATAAAGTCATTTTTTTATTTCCTCGTAATAAGAAAATAGTAAAATAATTAATAACAAATTAATATATTTTAATCCTATCATGTTCGAATTAAAGAAATATATTTTTAGGTGGTAATATTTAAAGCATCCAATGGACCACATATGAGTGTTTTTTTTAATTTAGGGTTTTTAAAAGAAATATGAAATGCAATTTTTAAAATATTTTTCAATACATTTTTAATATTTTTCTGATTGTTAAATTCTTGTGCAGAAAAATTGATATTTGAAATTTTGGAATTGAGTCAAAGTCAGCTCAAAGTATTTGTTTTCTTATCGATAATTTTTATTGCTATTTTATTCGTATTATTCGACAAAGAAGTCGAGAGATTATACTTGTGAGTGATCATGATATTTTTGAGGATCTTGAGACATTATCTGAGACATTACGGTTGTTTTGTTATTGTATTTCGATTGACATATACTTTTATATTGACATACTTTTATTTGATTAGTAAAGAAGAGTTAATCAACGAAAAAAAACTATAAGATTTAAAGTTAGATCATGATGAGCTTGATTAATATAAATATTAGCACTCAATTAAATAAAAGAATTAAAATACATTCCAGTTTCCATTTTTTAAATTTTAATTTTCTTAAAATCAATATTTAAAACTAAATTATTTAACTATAAAAATAATATTAATGATTAATAATATTATTAATGACGAATTTAATATTTAAACAAATGTTTCTAGAAAATACTTACACAAAAAATACTAATTAAAAATGCACCTTTATTTAAATTTTTATGTATTTTTTAAAAAAAACTAACAAACCATTTGCCAATTTTTGAGGAGTCCTTCTTCTCTATGAAAATAACTTTACAAGCATAGAGAACCTCTCCGACAAATGGAATAGCACATCCTAGTAGCAACCAATAGAAATCGTTAGCCTGGACGATCACTACTGTCCAAACAGCAAAAAATATAAACCCCACAAATATGGCTCGAACAATCAAAGCTCTAATGACTACTGATAGTTTTACAATGCCTTTCCAGCAAATCATATAAAATTTTCTTTTTTTAAGAAGTTCGACTTTCGACACTAAAACGAAATATTTCTAATTTAATACCATATCTTGAATTTTGAAAGTTAAATTTCTCATTTTACAATATTATTTAACGAGAAAGAATAATCAAAAATATCCAGGTTGCTTTTATAACTTTTATTTTATTAAATAGAAAAATTAAAATTTTTTAAAAATAGTGTGAAAACAATTTTTCATTTTCAAAGACATCAACGCGGTTACATTATTTTCAAATAATAAAGTCCATTGCTAAGAGTACAGTGCTCCAATAATTAATTGCACACCATGTAAAATAGATAATTTCAGTTAATTTCATTTGAAATGTAACTTTTTGAATATGGTATTGTAGAATAAGATATTCTGAATTTAATCAATTTAAGGCATTTTAAAACTAATTTGTTTAAATATATCAAAAAGTTAATTCCAATAATTTGTCCGCGAACTAATTTAAAAGTTACTTAACTCATAAAATTGAGTATAATATCATATTTTTCTAATTAAATATCAAAGGTAAATTCTTATTTTTATATAATCGAAGTAATTTATAAGAAAAATCACATTAACATATCTATAATAGATTAACTATCCGCGATGGAGAAAAGAAAGATAAAGGCCTACAAAAATTCATGGAAATCCAATAGATGGATAGCCAATGATATAGGAAGAAAGGAGAGTACCATAAAGTATTATTTATCAAAAAAAATAGAAGAAAAAAACTGCGAAAAATCACAGATTTTCACTGTCACTAAGCGGTTGATTATTCGCAAACCCAGTAACAAATCTACATCTATGGCAATAATTAAAAGTGATTGTTGATTAAATGCATCCGCAGAGACTACCGACTTGTTTTGAAGAATTCTGGGATCATTCATTATTAGAAAATGCTGGGTAAACCTCCTTTGAATATGATTCATTTTTCGCGGACACTACGAACTCTAAACTTGTTAGTCTAATTTTATGATAAAAATATAAAATAACTAAATTTGACCTGTGTTGCAATTAAGTTTTGATTTGTTTATAATTCATCATCAATTAAAAAGTAAATAATCGATTATCAATTAATTTGAAAAAGTATTGATTTTCAAGAAATTAATATCGTTTTTGAATTTAACTAAGATTTATTCATTTACAAACGATAAACAATTAATCTCATCCATTGAAATTTGTTAAGTTATCCATAGTGATTTTATTTTAGCATTTAATAAAAATATTAACAACCATTATTCCTTTCAAAGTTGCGATAATAATAAGAAATTGAAAAGTTTAAACAAAAATCAGTTTTTCAGTTTAAAATTTTAATTTGAAGTCTAATTTTATTATAATATAAAGTTATGAATTATCTGTTGAACACTTAATTTATTAAGATTAATTTTTAAAATCTTTCCCAATATTTCTTAATTAAGAATTTAAAATCACTAAACATGCCAACATTTTAACATGACTTTGTAGGTTTCATTCTCAAAATTATTAAGGTAAATATAATATTTTGAAATTTAAACAAAATATTTTGATTTTTAAGACCTGTGGGTAATACATTTAATTATTCACATTTTATAACTTGATTTAATTAGTAAAATTTAAAGTTCCTGATTTCTTTTAAAAATTATTTCTGCAAGATTAATACGTCATATATTTTGCATTTACAGACATGCCATCAAAAATTATACAAGATTTCATTTGAAAAAACACGTTAATTGCAGTCAAATACACCTTAAATTAAAAATATTCCAATAAATCAAATTTTTTCATTGACCATTTAATTTAGTGCTTATTGAATAATGTCAAGAAAATCAATGTTATTTTCATTTCAAATATAAATAATATTTATTAAATATAATTATAATCTTATTCTATTAACTGACATTGACAAAAGTGATACTCTTTCAATACAAATCAAGTTATTTTGAAGATCTTGTTTTAATAAAACTATTTTATATAATTGAATTACACACAAACACATTATTTCTTTGTTAATGATAAGTTAACGATAAAATACATTTTAAAAAAGTCTTCATCTGGACTACAAATTATCATAATTAAAAGAAAATGCAACCACATTTGTGATTTCGTGTAGTTAGAAGATTATTTTAAGACAATTATTTGATTCTGATATTTTTTGATTAATTAGAAATTATATTA
>JBBMKC010199353.1:0-14247 GCA_037834085.1 Bipalium vagum | reverse complement strand
TTGAAAGATTTTGTATTGTTCTGAGCAATAAAGTGTTGTATCTAGTTGTTTGATTCATTCTATTGCGTACACGTATAAGAACGAGTGAAGGGGTCAGTAACGTTACGAGCTAAGGTTACGACTGGGGTTCTTAGTGAATTAATATCGTAACAAAAATATTTTTTCATAATTTTTATCTGCAATTTTTTTTGCTTTTTTAATTTAATTAAAATTTTTAAAATTAAATGATCTAGATTATCATGTCATGCTTTTTTATCAGATAAATATTTGCTTAATGTTACAAACTGGTTTAGAGTATGTTTTGGTATGTTTCGAATTCCCGTATCTCCGATTAATTTTCAATTAATCTACATACATTATTGCATAAAAATGTACAAACAATTCTCAATTTAATAATGAAATTTTCTTCCTTTTGAGTTTCGAATTTGAAATTCGAGAATTGACTTTTAATTATCATTAATATTTCTTTCTCTTAAACTCCCACATTTTTATTATTAATATTGATGAAATCTGGAGTTTATTGTTCTACTAATCCTTATCTTAATTATATACATTTTCATATATGTATTTTCATAAATCTGTTGTTAATTTATATATTTTTTTTCAATATTAAATAATAATTTATTATCATTATAGTAACATTAAGTCCTGAAAATAATGCCATTTTAGGAAAAAGTTTATAAAAAACCAAATAAAACAATTTTATTGAGAACTTAAAAATTTTTATAAATTAAAAAAGAGAAGTTACATAACATATAATAAACCCTAATAGTTTGTTTAATTCATTTATATAAAATTGAGGAAATTTAGGGTTCTTATTTTTTAAAAAGAAATTATTTGTTTTAATATTTATTGATATTACCGTGTTTTAAAACATTTAATTGTATTCAATGGCTACAGTGGTAATTTTTGAAATCTATACTTTTGGATGAAAATTCAATTTTTGCATTTAAGGAATTAGACCCCATGCCAAGTACTGTACAGTACAGGACTAAAGACCAATCTTCAAAATTTCCTTCATCAAATCTCCATGTGTTGCATAACATTGAAAGCTTGGAAGATCGTGAAGGAATTAGGAATTATTTCGTCAGTAAAATCGATGATTTGCAGCAGCTGATCAGTCAGAAGAGTCAAAATTTGCGCCGCTTGGAAGCCCAACGGAATGAGTTAAACTCCAAAGGTGCATTTTTATATAATAATGATAATAAATTATAATATACCCGTTCTTTCAGTTCGTCTGTTGCGTGAAGAGCTCCAGTTGCTCCAGGAGCAAGGTAGCTACGTGGGCGAAGTGATCAAGCCGATTAACAAGACCAAAATACTTGTTAAAATTCACCCGGAGGGTAAATACATAGTAGACCTGGACAAGAGCATCGATATTTCACAGGTGACGGCCAACAGTCGTGTTGCATTACGTAGCGACAGTTATGTTTTGCACAAGATTCTCCCGAGCAAGGTAATTAATTGAGCTTTGAAAAATTTTAAAATCAATGTTTTATAAAAATATTAAACAAATCAATGTTTAGAATAGTCAAATAAGTGTTATTTTATTAAAATTAAATAAAGACAAACAATTACATAGTTCTTTTATTATCTTTAAAATATTTTCAAATTTTTCATTTTGAATAATCTTTTCTAAATGAAAAAAACACCAGGGGTGTGATTCGAGAAAATTTTCAGACGTAGTTCTTCGATTTGTTCTAGATAATATTTCAGAATACGATTGTCCACTTTTCGAGAACGTATTACATTTACATACGGAAATTTCAAAATTATTCCAGTTTCATTGAAGAAATTTTACAAAAAATTTACCAAAAAATTCTACTAATTTTAGTTAAATTTAGCAATTTAAAAAATTTATTAAATTAGAAAAATGAAAAAAATCATAGTTATGACGGTTATTAATGAAGCGTTTTTATGAAGCGTTTTTATGAAGCGTTTTTATGAAGCGTTTTTGATCCATTCTCAATTTTTAAAAAAAAACCAATAATTTTTTCTGTTTTCATTATTTTTATCATTAGATCGATCCACTTGTTTCGCTGATGATGGTGGAGAAAGTACCCGATTCGACGTACGAGATGGTGGGCGGGTTGGACAAGCAGATCAAAGAGATCAAGGAGGTGATCGAGCTGCCCGTGAAACACCCTGAACTTTTCGAGGCGCTGGGGATCGCTCAGCCGAAGGGTGTGCTGTTGTATGGACCGCCTGGAACGGGTAAAACGCTGTTGGCAAGGGCCGTTGCGCACCACACAGAGTGCACGTTCATCCGCGTTAGTGGGTCTGAGCTGGTTCAGAAGTTCATCGGGGAAGGAGCCCGAATGGTCCGAGAGCTGTTCGTGATGGCGCGCGAGCACTCACCGTCGATCATTTTTATGGATGAGATCGATTCGATTGGTTCAACGAGGCTAGAAAGTGGTGGCTCAGGCGGGGGTGGTGATAGTGAAGTGCAGCGGACGATGCTGGAGCTGCTGAACCAGTTGGACGGGTTCGAGCCAACCAAGAATATCAAGATAATTATGGCAACGAATCGGATCGATATCCTCGATAGCGCTTTGTTGCGACCCGGCAGAATCGATCGAAAAATCGAATTTCCGGCGCCAAACGAGGACGCGCGGTGCGACATCCTTAAGATCCATTCGCGCAAAATGAACCTCACTCGAGGCATTGACCTGCGTCAGATCGCTGAGCTGATGCCTGGCGCAAGCGGAGCTGAGATGAAAGGCGTCTGCACCGAGGCCGGTATGTACGCACTGCGCGAGCGCCGTGTTCATGTCACCCAGGAGGATTTTGAGCTGGCCGTAGCAAAAATAATGCAGAAGGACTCGGACAAGAACATTTCGATCAAAAAGCTCTGGAAGTGAAGGAAAGGAATGTGTTTCTATTGTGTTCAGAAAGAGAGAAATAAAATTATTCGTCTTTTATTCGTTGTGGTTGGGCAAAGGCATGTTGCCAGTTTTATCCCGTTGGTTCAAATCGTTTTTTAAAAACAGAAAATTGTGTTTTGTCTGAGTATTATCGATAATGATCGATTGGCAAAGAAAGCGTTTTTGTCGAATTCGATTAATTTTGACGGTAAACTTTTTTTTAAAATAAATTTTTACTTTGTTCTTGATTTGAAGAATATTTCTGTTTATTAAAAAAATTGTTTTTGCTTTAACAAAAACTACTCAAACAATAACATATCCTATTTTTTTCTACTTCTATGGTTCTATTAGTATACCTTCAAAAGAACCAAACAAATACATTCCTAAACGTTTCCAAAAGTTTTATCTGAATCAGGTAGAAGGTTAACGGTGAATATTATGGTAGTCTTTTTAATCACTTAATTGTTTTTAAAATGTAATTTAATGTTGAAATTTTTAGTATTTAATAATTAAATAATAAGCAAAAATCGATCAGTTCATCGTTATTTAACAAAAAAATTTAAACCACTTAAATTCTTAAATAAGCATGTCAAAGGTCTAAAAAATTTTTTAACGTTACTTAAAATAAATAATTTATTTTTCGTTAATAAATCAAAGATCTTTATTTATTTGAAATTTGAGATAACTTTTAGAGTAATAATTATATATATAAAAATTCCTTCTGAGCTAAATTAGATTTTACATAAATTTTTCATATCTATAAAATAATATTTTAAATTTGTACTAATTATTTACCGCCTATTCACAACAAACGGATATTTTTAAAACAGTACAATATAAATGTTAAGTTAAATAATTATTAGTCGTGAAAACTTTGATAGCACTTCATTGGTCAGATTGTAAAATTAAGACAAATGCAGTGATAAAAAAAAAGTAAACAATGCATGTTATTAATAGAATAATTATTGACTATAAATGTAAGTTTGAAAAAATTATTTTATTTAGCAATCTTTAAGTATTATCAGATTGATTTAATGATGTGTTTAGGCTTCAACCTTGTGCTGCTATGGAGTTCTTATTTATTATACCGGATAAAAATGGCTGACGCTCACAATTGCAATTATAAAATTCCTAATGTTAATGAAGTAAATATTTTCCTCAGTTCTGAGATTATATTCTAATAATAATAATAATAATGATAATGATAATAATAATATAATTATTATATCATTCATTTAATTTGATTACAGTTATTAAGTGTATGCTTCTATTTACAGCTTGTTAACCAAGTGGTAATTGAGAATATAATATCTAAAGACAAATTTGAAGCACAGATGTCTCACGATTTGCCAAATCAAATATTCTTGAGAAAGAAACAAAATAATATAAGGTCTCCCAATTTGCGGATACACTTTGACTACCAGCCTTCCTTTCTAAACTCGAAAAATGATTATTTAATAGTAAAGATTTCAACATTAATTATGCTTTATCCATAAACTTGAAATGAAGAACAACGTTTTGGAGCCAGCTCGAAGACGGATTGAAGAAATTATTATTCCAAAATCACCGATAAATGGAATATTAAGAGTGGACAGGTAGTAGTCGTTGAATGTTTGAAATTACTTTTTTTTTAGGAATTGTTTTATTATAGAAATTGTTTTTATTTAATTAATTGTATCAAATATAAAAATTAATATTAAAAAATGTCATATTAAAAGAAAAATTATGAAAAATCAATTTTAAGTTTTAAAATAAGTTTTGTAACGATGCAAGAATTAAAAGAGAAATTTCAATTTTGTTCAAAGACATTCAAAGACAAAAAACTACGACAGAAGCAATTATATAAAATGTGTACGAGATTTAATGTCGCGTTTCCTAATTAACTCGTCTGGAAAACCTGCAAGTTTTTTTATTTACTTTATCACTTTAAATATGTGTACTTAGTTAATTTTGTAGTCAGTTTTTAAAATTTTATCAATATGAAATCGAAAGTCTGAAGAAGATGCAATTAGAATATTTGATTTAAAAATATAGATCGGAATATAAGAATTAAAAACTTTAAGTTGGAAGAATTAAATTTAAGAATAATCCAACATATTTTAAAAGGTAATGTTGATATTGGTGAAGTAAACTACTCAAAAAATTCTGATCATTAACCATCCGTGATGACTAATATTTAATTAAATAAGATTAAGACTCATTATAAACGCAATCATAACTCAAGTCTAAAATCGAGTAAATTAAAATTTCTAAAGATACTGCCACGTTATCGATAGTTTCAGAATTCAAAGACTGTATGGATCTATTATTTCGCATATATATTTTCGCCTGCCCACTGTTTCTCGAAATGGTCTACATATATCAATATAAATTTTTTCAAATGGACATTTTGCACAAAACATAATTGTAGCCTCTTTCGTAGCTGTGGTGTTTACTTTATTCTTTTGACAAGGCATACATTGTTTTATTACTTCTGTCGTGATCTTATTCAGGTCTTCCATGTCATTTTTTTATACCATTATTATTTATTGGTAATGTTATTGGCAACTTTTTCTGTTCCAGCATGTATTAATAAAACATGCATTTCTTTTATCATAGATGTTCTCTTTTCTTTTGGGAACCAAATTTTCCTTCTCTTGTTTTCACTACATCGTTTTCTATTCGAAATTTCGTAATCTTTTCTTCCATAATATTTTTTTTGATTGTCTCGATTTCCGCTACACCGTCTTGCCATTTACATCTACCTATTTTCATCATCTGATTTATCTGCCTTGTTTTTATTTTTTGTCTTCGGATCTTTGTGGTGCATTTGACATTGACTACATATTTCGCACTTAATTCTTGAAAGCATATCAGCATTGGTGTGCTTTTCACCCTGTCTATAAATCAAATCCATATCCAAACTACTTAAGTAGTTCATCCACGCCTGGAACTGCGGTGTTATTGGTTTGTTTGTCTTTTTCGTACATACGATAGCTTTATGGTCTGCTCTTGCGATGAATTTCTTTCCATATAAATAATGTTTAAAGTGGTTACAGAAATAATAAAAAGCCAGTAATTCCTTCCTTGTGATACAGTAACCTTTTTTATGCGCTGACAATGCGTGAGATCCATACGCGATAACTCTTTCATTTCCATAACTGTCTCTTTGAGAAAGAACCGCTCCGATTGCATCAAAACTGGCATCCGTGTCCAGAATAAATGTCTTTTTTTATATCCGGGAATGCTAGGATAGGCGCTTTAATTAATGCCTCCTTCATCTCGCAAAATGCTCTCTCACACCCTTCAGACCATACCAATTTTGTGTTTTTCCTTCCACACAATTCCTCCAAGGCCCTCGATTTCTTTGAATAATTGTTTAAGAATCTTCTATAATAGTTGCATATTCCCAGGAAGTTCCTTAAATTCTTAACGCATTTTGGCTTTTCGAAATTTTTAATCGCTTTTAATTTTTACTGGATCTGTTCGAATTCCTTCTTTGTCTATTATATGCCCCAGGAACTTTACTTCTTTCCGTAATAAATTGCACTTTTCTGGATTCACTCACAATCCTACCTATTGAATACGGTTTAAAACTAGTCCCAAGCTCTCATAATGTATATCTAAGTCTTCTGAAAATATCATGATGTCGTCCATATAAACCATTGTTCTCTCTAAACTATCCAATACCTTCGTCATTAGTTCTTGGAACGTTCCTGGCGCTGCTGCTATTCCAAATGGCATTCTTTTAAAACAGTACTGACCAGATTTTGTGGAAAAAGCTGTCTTCTCCTGTGACTCTTTCTAATGGTACTTGGTAATATGCATTTCCCAAATCTATGATACTAAAATATTTTGCCCCATGAAGATTATCTAGCATTTCTTTCACATTTGACATGGGAAACGCTTGCCTTTCTGTTCAGTTTCCTGAAATCTAGACAAAGTCTAACATCTTTTCTCTTTTTCTTCCACACACATATCAAAGGTGTGTTCCACTGTGAGTTGCATTTTCTGATAATGCCATTATCCGCTAAATTTTTAATGGCTGCATCTATCTTTTATTCTAGATTCATTGGTTGTCTCCACAGATTTGTATTTATAGGCTCTTCCTTTGACACTATCTTATGTACTGCCAATGTAGTGCATTCGACATCCCAGCTATCTGCCATAAATACTCCTCGATATCTCCGAATAACTTTTTCAAGCTTATCGTCTCTCTTGGTCATTAAAATTCCTAGAACTCTCTCCACTCTTTCGGCATCATCAATTTTCCGTCAAAACTTTGCGTCTATGTTGCAGATTCTCCAGTCCTTTTCTTCGGCCTCCTTTTCTTCCTGTAACCGATAACCAAACTGTCGTTGCAAATATATTCCTCCAACAATATCAGGGCTCATATCTTCCACTACTGTAAATTGTACGAATTTGCTACGCTTCCCGATTTCTACATCTTTTCCAAAACGATTATTTTGCTATTATTCGCACATTTCAACACATCTTCGCAACCCACAAGTTCTACATTATTTAATCTTCTAAATATAATTTGACTCATCACATTTATCTTTGCTCCTGTGTCTAATTTCTTGAATTTTAACTTCAACACTAGGTCTACCTTGCATAATGTCATACTTTATCTTCACTTCATCGGTGTCTTCTATGGCCATTATTTTATTCTCATTATTCTCATCATTCATATATTTATTACAACTATCTTTCTTTATGAAAGCATACACCTTTCTATCAAATTTCTCTTCATCTTTTATAATATTGATAAAACTACTTCTATTATAAATATAAATATTGCGATCTGAGCTGGTATCTAGTTTAGAGCTCCAATCAACTCGACTTCGGATGGAACTTGACCTTTTGGGGCTTCCTCTCTGTAACTGTTTGTTTCCTTATTAAAATAGTATATCTTGTCTCCGCTTGGTACATAGTCTTCTTCTTCTGCAATTCCATTTACGTACCCGGTGTTGTTTGCTCTGTGATATCCATTATTACCTCCTGTACTTCTACCAAAGTTTGAAAACCCGTTGTTCCCATCATATCTTCTATTTGCATTGCTTCTCCGGTTAAAAAATAAGTTGTCATTTCCTTGCCTGTAAAGCTGCCGTCTCAAATTTGTGTAACATTCATCTGTACGGTGTCCATTCCTATCACATCTCGTACATCGTATCCTGTCACACTGACTTCTCAAGTGCTGACCAGATCCACATGCGTAACACGATTTATTTTTTTCCGGGCAACTTCGACTAATGTGACCTACTTTTTGAGAAGACCAGCATGTCACCTCATTTCTGACTCTCTGTGGAATGAAATTTTGAGGTCGTGGTCGTTCACTGGCCATGTTTTTAATTACTGGTCTTTTTAAAACATTGATGTTGTCCGTCTCGCTCAGATCATTCTTTAATTCATCATTTGCTTTAATTGCCTCGAATATATCATCTGAATTGCCTAATTTGCTCCCTTTAATTTTCGTCTGAATTCCTAAATCTCGACAGCTATTAACAATGATCTCCTTTGTTAATTGTTCCTTGTCCAGCGTATGGGTCAAAATTTTACTGACTAATCCTTCGATCTTCTTCTTGTACAAATAGACATTCTCATCTGTCCTTCTGAACTTTATTGCCTCTTCCAAGTCCTGCATTAAATTTTTCTTTCTCAGAAATGCCTTTCGTAGACAATCTTCATAATCTAAAGATTCATCTTGGCATTCATAGGCTTCCCTTAGCTCTCGATCAATTAGGCCTATCACTAACATACCTTTTTCTTTTTTCTTGATACCAATGTCCTCAAAATATCTGGTGCAGCTTTTAAAAAATTTTTCGATGTCGTCACCTTTCCTGAAATTTCCAGGGTGTAACGCTTCGCGCAGGAGGTCCATTGATGCTTTTATCACCATGTTAGTTATTGCCACGTTATCGACAGTTTCAGAATTCAAAAACTCAAGATTTTTAAACATTTTTATTTGAATAAAATAATTGTATAGTTTTAATAAGTGTCCTCTTTTTATCCTTTATTTAAAAAAAATTGATTATTTAAAACTTTTATAAAAATTAATTTAATTATTTAATTTTTTTAAAAACCATTTCAATTTATTAAAATTATTAAAAAAACTTAATTTACATTAAGAATTAAATTTTAATATATTACTTTAAAAATTATTTTAAAAATATTTATGATTTATTATTTAATATTAATTAAAATTTAATCCTTACATCCACAATATCAGATGAAAAGAAAAGATTGAATATTATAACTAGAAAAATATCTATGGTCATAAATTGTAAAAGATCAGAAAGAACATGTAAAAAATATTATTTAGAAGACTTAACAAAAGCTCAGCCCCTTCTGGTATCCGGAAATTCTTTGAAATTTATGATAAGACCTATTGTACGGTTGATTCATGTTAAATATCAGCTAATGAGTACTACAACGGTGTTGATGATGATGAAATTAATATTGATGCTAAAAAAACGAAAATTATAGTCTCATCCTAATGATTTGATATGGAAATTTTACAAAATGGTCAAGTATATGACCCGTATATCACTAAGGGTACTGCATCTATCTTGAAGAATGCATCAAAAAGCGTCTAGAACTTTATTATAAAACAAGATCATGATATTATTTTCTGAGCTCATATGGCGTGTACAAATTATTCACAAAGTGTTTGCGATTTCCTTGATCAACAAAGAATCGATTCTGTTCAAAAGAATAAAGATGCGTTTGCTGTACCTAATCAAATACCTATTGAAAGATTCTGTGCTTTATACTAGATTACAAGCAATTAAACAAGACTTGTGATACTATTCATAAATTTAAGAATGTTGGTTGAAAATTTCAAGAGAAAAATCAGAGAAAAGCGGTTCTAGGTTATTCACAAATTTTAAACGTAATTTGTTTAATGGTGGTCATAAAGATGAGTAGATTTTGTTGGTTTAATTAAACTTTATTTTTGTTCTTGAAAATACAAACATTTCTTTAATCTTTTATAGTTTTTTCAGTAGACTTATTTTTAAAAAAGCGACATTAAACCCCGTACATCCTTTAAACCAATGCTTTAACAATTTCCAAGTTTTTAAGAATTTTTTAACATTACAAGAGGTTATAAGGGGTTGAAAGGATATAGAGTAATTTTTAATTTTGTTGAATTTTCCAACTATTGTCTCTAGATAAAATTGAAAAATTATCTCTATTGTGCGAAAATATTTTTTTATTTTTTTATATTACAACTTATTTGAAAGTCAAAGTGCCAGGAAATAATTCAGCTTTAAAACAAGGCAAAAGAGTTTTCATCAAGCGAATGATCCACAAAAATCACTTTCTTATGTGTAGAATTATTTTATATTTCTTAAAATAAACATTTAAAATATCATTTTTATTTGTAAAACTTTTCATAATTCATTTTTTTCAAGAAACTGCTTTGAAGGCCAATACAGACTAAATGTCAATGGTATTAAAGGATGTTCAGAGAGTTGCACAAGGACTCAATGCTTAGGTGTTGAAGTTCCTGAAAAATTTTTAAAGGTGATTTTTTAATATTTTAATTCTTCTATTGATTCTTTTCTTAAAGTCTTGCGTAGTGGTTGACGAATTCGGAAATGTAACTTATTCAGGTAACAAAGGGAGTGGTATTGAAAATGTAGATATTGTACTTTTGGTTACACTATTACCATGTGAAAATGGTTCCCTGGCTTATGCTGGTTCTTGTTTTACTGAAAATGTTCTAGATCGGTAAGAGATGTTTTTTCCAAAGAAAGCATTTTGAAATTACATTAGTCCAATTCTTGGAGTTATAAATCTATGTCCAGCAATGACTCTTCAAAATATGAAAATCAAAGAAAGTATATCGGTGGTTATGCATGAGATAATCCATGCATTGGTATTAATTATTGGTTATCTTATATCTTGCTTATACTTGAAATTTATTATTTAAGGTTATAATGTTGTTCAATGATTTAAATAATAATTTTAAAGATATATTTAATTTTTTATTATTTTTTTGAGAAAATTATACCAAGGTCTAATATAAAAATTGGACATGTTTACATTACGATTACAAAGTAGGCCTGAAGGCCTCTGAATTAGCCAAGCGAATTAGTAAAGGGTTAGGTAAGAGTAAGATCTGTGTTCGAGATGCGCAGCGATGTTTCGAGGTTCAACGAAGGCAATAAGGTCCTTGCAGACACACTCCAAGAAACCTGAATTTTATGAGTGTTGTATTTTTTCGCTTATAGATAGTTGGGGAAAAGTTGTTAAGTCATTTGGTGATTACGAAGTTTAATTTGTTTTTTATTGAATAAATTTTTCGTTTATTTGAAACCTCTGAGGAAAAAAGTGACAATCAGTATTTCGGTACCTAATACATATGATTGGAATGAGTATATGAAAAAGTATCCATAATTCTAAATATAACAATGTATTTATAAAGGAACACCAAACACACAGTAGAAGCTTTTTACAGAATAATCCAGTCTTTGGAACTTTTTGCAAGGAATCCTTATGATCTAACCAATGATATATTCTCTTTGGATTGGAAATCATTAGTCATCTTTCATGGCAATTCAATATTCAATCGAAAAAGGCTCTATAACATATAGAAAATGTATTTTATTCAATAAGCTATTGAGTTTTTTAATAGTATTATTTTTTTGGTTATATTTACCAATCGAATTTGAATAATCAATTGCAATCTTTCAAGTGCTCAAAATATTAACAGTAACCTTGAGTTGATTTTGACACTAATACCAAAATAATAATTCGATAAAATCAAAATATTTCTTAACCCATTGAATTCCAGAATTCAAGAGGGCAAAGAAATTTGATATACTTAGTGTATACTAGTTGATATAGAACTTATTAAGACTATGTATAAGTTTCATAAAATTAAAAAAAAATTTGAGATGAAATTTAGAAGAAAAAAAGCAAAGTAAAAGTATATCAATGCGCAATTAAAATATAATGTCTCTGTATTGATTTAAATTAATTTATATTTCGTAAAATCTTCAAATAAAGTATAAATTTCACTCTAAAGGGACATCCCAAAATGAGGTTTATGGAATGAAATGGGTTAAATTAGGATTAGTTAACGATCAAAGTAATAAATGAATGAAAATTTGGTGGATGTTTTGAAGCCCGTAGAATAGTTATAGTCTAATAATGGGTAACCTAAAAAGTTTCCGCCATTTTTGTCATCGGTTAGTTTAAGTTTAATTACAGTTTATTATAAATTTGAAAATCAATTTTAAAAATTCAAATAATAAAATCAATTAGCTAGAATAGGTAAATCATAATTTTTTTAATAATATAATTTGTTTATATGAATTTAGAGATTCAAAATAAATAAAATTCAAAATAAAGAAGAAATTCGATGCATCATGAAATTCTATTTTTTTGAAAAAGAAAAATGCGAGTCATGACACCAAAAAATATGTGCGGTTTATTGGTCTAATGCTGTTTCAGAAAGAACGGTTCAAGAGAGGTTTGAAAAATTTCGCTAAGGCCACAATGATTTGAAAGACGCCGACCAATCGCAGAAAAAGGACGACGAAATCATTGAACTAATCAATAAAGACCGGCACATAAACAGTTATGACATTGCCAAGGATCTAGGCATTTGTCAACAATCGGTTTTAAATCATCTCGATAAACTTGGTTACAAGAAGAAGCTTGATAATTGGGTGCCTCATAAGTTATCAGAAAAGGATTTAATCAGGAAAATTTCCATTTGTGATTCCTTATTGAAGAGAAATGAAATTGATCCTTTTCTAAAAAAAATGATTACTGGAGATGAAAAATTGATCACCGATGATAAAAGAAAAAGATAATGAAAAAGATCGTTGTCCAAAAAAGATGAAGCTCCACAGACGATTACAAAGCCAAGATTGTCCTCAAGAAAGGTGATGTTGTCTGTTTTCTGGGATTGGAAAGGAATCGTGTATTATGAGCTTTCGGAACCGGTCAGACAGTTGATTCCATATTCTGTTGTGATCAACTTTATAGATTAAATCAAACGATGAAAAAATCCCGCCACATTTAGTCAACAGAAAGAATGTCGTGTTCCTTCACGACACGCCCGCTCATACAACTCTTTGATGACTTGTACAAAATTGAAAGAATTATGCCGGGAAGTTCTAATGCACCCAGCTTATAGTCCAGACCTAGTACCGTCGGACTATCATTTGTTTCGGTTTCTAAAAATTTTTCTTAATAATGGTACCTGAAACAGTTCTTTGATCAGAAATCCGAAAAATTTTATAATGATGGTATTATGAATTTACCAGATAAATGGCGAAAGATTTTAAATCAAAAAGGGACATATTTGATTAAAAATAGTTTATTTGTTTTTTACTTAAAAAACGGTGGAAACTTTTTAGGTTACCCATTAGAATAATTGAATACCCATATTATTCTAGTTTCAAATGAAATTGAAAAATCGAATAGAGACGGGTAAAGAGCAGCTCATAATTTAGGCTCATTAAAAACACTTGAGTGAATCTGAATAAATTATATTTTGACATATTTGAATATTACTAATAATTATAATAATATAATTAGTTATAGTTTTCAATCTTTAATTTTAGGGTTTGGCAGTAGACAAATATGCTTTCTATAGATTTGATAATGGAACACCAATAGTTCCAAGAAATGAATTTGGCTGGCCAAACATTGGAATTCATCCTTCTGGAAAGTTTGCAATAAATTATCATTATATTAAATATAATATCATTTAAATATTTGTTAAATAATGATACCAAGTAACGTAAAAAGAGACATCGAGTAACGTTGATGTCTTTAAAACTTCATTAATAATAACTAAAAATAATAAATAATAATAATAAATATTAAAAAAATAATAAATCATCCTTAATTTTAATGCTAAATTATTTATGGAAAATCGCTTCTTCCCGAAAATATTTAATTATTAAAGAAATTCTTTAGAAGCTGAAATTATTGAAAAAATGTGTTTCAAATCTCTTTTAGACATTTTAAGTTTATTTTATTTATTTAAATTTTTTATTAGAATTTTTAAATGTGAGCATTTAGATTTTACATGTGGAATGATAAAATAATACAGCCCTATGCGAGAAAAAGGGGTTCAGTTCATTTCAGAAGAATGATTCTCTTGAATGGTTTTGTTTTACCAAATGTTTTGGTAGTAAAAATTGATATATAATTTCAACATAAAAACTTACCCTCTTGCAGGCAGCTGCCCGAGCTCATTTTAATTGTCCCACTCTTCACGCAGTAGATTTAGAAGACCATGATGTTATATCTGGCGGTTCTACATATAGTCATTTTGATGAATATTTTCTTTTCGTAAGTTTCTTTTTCTTCTTCTCCTTCTTCTAATTCTTCTTCTTCTTCTTCTTCTTCTTCTTCTTCTTATTATTATTATTATTAT
>JBBMKC010199342.1:0-14248 GCA_037834085.1 Bipalium vagum | reverse complement strand
TATTATTATTATTATTCAAAACCCAACACACTTAATTTGATAATTATTGTATATAATCTTATCTTTTAGAAATTACAATAATTTTATAACTTGTTATTATTTTGTTTGTTATTATTTTTATATCTAAAATTTCAATAATAATAACCATAATAAAATCTAGCTTGGAACTAAAAGTTCACAAGACTAGCCTCAATTTTCAGTAAAAAATAATAAACCATTTGATATTTGATATTCCTTTTTATTTAATTAAACAGGTGTGTCTTGTTAAACAAGACACAGTTTGTCCTAATTAAATAAATAAATACTCAGGCCAGGACCTAAGGATCAATTAATTTTTTCATCTTTCCGTTCCTTATAACTTTTTCTTTTTACTGTTCATACTTCACACGCTAAGTAGGGCGGTGAGGTATATTTTCTTTTTAAATCGAGGACCTCTGAGCCTAAGAGCGAAAGGATTTTTCCTAAATAATAATTACAATTAACAAAATCAATTTTAATCAGTCAAGATCGATATCACACATTTGTAATTTAAACTTTATTTTGAACAAAATAAAAGTATTAAAGTCGAATCGTTTTTTCACTTAATTTAAATCATTTTAACCGAACACGTAAATAAGCAACCTTCACACGTTAAGCCCTAAGCATAATAAGCTCCACTTTTAACATCAACCCAACATTTAGGATCTTAACAAATTCGTTAAAATTATTTGAAGTTTCAAAATAGGCTAAAATTTAATTTACCTGATATACTTTATTTAAATTTAATTCAAGATAATTTTTATTAATTATTTTTCAGTTATAATTAAGTTTGGAAATTTTATATATAAGAAAGAAGAAAAGGTCATAATTTGGTCCATATATATTAATTGTATTTAATTTGTTATTTATAAAGATTGAAACTATATGTTGTCAGGTATTTTAAAGTGTGTAAATTTTTTATTTTTGAATAAAATTTAATTAATTTTGATTGTGCAAATTAAGGATTTAAAATCTTTTAATAAATTATATATTTTAATAATTTTACTTTATTAAAAGATTGACTAGTTATAAATAAAAATATAATTTATACAAACGATAAGTCCGAGTGTTAAATTAAAATATGTCTAAAATATAGTTTCATTTATAAATATTTCAAAGGTTTTTTAAAAGATTTTTTAAAATAAATGTTGTAAATTATAAATGTGTTTTAATAAACGATATTAATTTTATTATTTTAAAATTTTAGTTAAATTTATTTTAAACGTGATGACTGTGAAGTTATTAATAAGAAATTTTCCTAGAGGAGTAAAGATAGTAAGTTAAATTCTAAAATAAATTTAAAACGTGACGAATTTTCAGACTGATGTGAAGACATTTTTTGGTGGAATAAAATTAGATTTTATCAAATTAAATAATCATGGTAAGGGGCATATTGAAGTTAAGAATGATGAAATAGCTGCTAAGGCTTTAAAATATAATAAAAATAAATACAAAACCCATGTAATTGATGTGAAGATAATTAGTTCTGAAAATGAATCGGGTTCCAAAGGACAAAAAAAAGATGAAAAAAAATTCCCAACTGTAGATAATAACACATTAATTGAGAAAATCAAAGATGTATGTTTATGTGTAATTTCAAATTTTTATAATATATTAGACAGGAAGGCTGTATTTGCGAAATTTAAGTTTTGACGTCACGGAAGCTGATATTGTTGAATTATTCAAAGATTTTGGTTTATATTTGTAACTATTTTTTAATCATTAATTTTAATATGAAGGTGAACTTGTTGAAGTTACCTTACCTTACGACGGACTCTTGAAGCGATCCAAAGCTTTCGCTTTTATAACATTCATGATGCCAAAAGATGCTGTTAAAGCATTCCAGTCTTTAGATAAAACTAATTTTAAAGTTAGTTTTGCTTTAACTTTAAAAATATAAATATTGTACGTTAATAGGGTCGTAAAATTCATATTTTACCAGGACAAGAAAGGCCTGATGATCATAAATCAAAAGTTGCACCCGAAAACGAAGCTACAAGTTCATTTAAGGAAAATAAAAAAGAAGACATGAAAAACTCGGCAAATAGCGGTCATAATTGGAATACACTATTCATCAACAGTGACACAGTGGCGCAATATCTTGCAGACAGCAATAATATCTCAAAAAGTGACGTATTCAACGAAGCGTTTAAAGTAATATTATTATTATTATTGGAGTGTAATTTTTCTCAAATTTCCAGGGTTCAGTTTCAGTTAAATTGGCCCAGGCTGAAGCGCAATTAGTTGGAATGATCAAACAATTTTTATTAAAAAATCATATAAATCTGGACATGTTAGAAAAGATAACGAACCGTGGACCTAAAACAAAAACGAAAATCAATGTTTCTTTCGCTCTGTCGTCAACTACTTTTCTTGTCAAGAATCTCGCTTCGGGTGTTTCTAAAAATGACTTGGAACACGTCTTTAACCAATATAAAGGTCTAAAGGACATTCTGTTACCACCGTATTGCACAACAGCCATTGTCAGTTATGATATGTCTCAGAATGCCAAAACAGCTTATCAAAACTGTGCTTACATGGAAGTAATTGAATTTTTTTAATGATTTTTTTATTCCATTGGTCAGTTCAATGACAGTGTAATGATGCTCCAATGGGCACCGTTGGATCTCTTTTCTAACGACCTGGAAAACAAAGTTGTTGTAACCGATGCTGTGTGTGACGAGGGATCCTTGAATACGGATACAAAGAAAGACAAAGAGCCAAAACCGCAGTCCGAACACGAGTAGGGTGTTTTTTTAAAGATGTTTCGCTCATTAACATTTTCTGAAGAATGGAGGTCGATCATCTGATCCAGGAGTCGACCAATCATATTAAAGATGATTCCAATAACGCTTCTGTATCTGGGAATGCAACAAGAATCATTGTGAAGAATATTTCATTTCAGGCAACATTGGAGGAGCTTAAAGAACTGTTCCGGGCTTTTTCTGGCATAACGGCACTAAGATTGCCAAAAAAACAAAGTGGTGGTCACAGAGGATTTGCATTTGTCGACTTTGAAACAGCAGACCAGGCTCAAGTAAATCTGATAGGTTGCGATTTAGTGATTATTGATTTTTGATCAACAGTTTTTCATGGACTCTTTGAGCTTAAGTACGCATTTCTTAGGAAGAAGGCTTGTTTTCCTCTATTCAAACACAATCGATTCAGCAGATTAACAGATTCTTTTTTCAGTCAATAAAAATTTTTTATAGTAAAAACGTTGTTCTCTGATTACAAAGTTTTATTAGTTTTTCATGTTCGACAAAAAAATATTTCTTTAATATTTCTGACAACTTGGGATTTTTAACAGTTTTCACTAAAAGTGATCTCATCTCTGTTTTGATTAATACCTGTTTGACTTCGAAAAAGAAAAAAAAATTACAGATGACCCCCGTATTAACGAAAACCCCCAATCAAACTCATGAAAATTTTCATCTATTTAATAAGCGAAGTTAGTTAATGAAAACTTCGTCTTAACGAAATTATTTCCCTGTATTAAAATAAAGCCTATTGTCAAAGTACAGGTGAAAGTCAAATCAAATATCAATAATCGATCTCTACAAAATATAATTTATTCAAAATTTGAGTCAACTACGATTTAAGTTTATTTAAAAGATTTTTTAGCTTCATAAAATTAGAATTGTAAAAATGGAAGTAGCTTAACAAAGAAACATGATGAATGGCTAAATTGGACGAAACTGATACTATAGTTATAATCATTTAGCAGCAATGAGTTTTAAATAAGTGAATAGCTAAATTGATCATTTGAAACAATTTTTCAATGGGTCTCAAAATATTTTAAAAATGTAAATTGTGCAGGTTAAACGGTTTTCAATAATTTAATATTTTTTATATACTTTTTTAAAAACTTTCATGTTATTGTTCTCAATATTTAAAAAAATTTAAAGCTAAAAAATAAAATAAATCTAATTTTCAAAATGATGGAATAGTTTACGTTATAAAAGATTTTCTAATTTTTTTTTGCATTTTTCTGGAAAAATAGAATTAATTAAAATCTATAAGAAAGAAATTTAATTTAAATTCAAAGTTATTTACCAAATAACTAGCCTATTTCCTTTAACTCCACAATAAGCTATGGGAAGCAAGTTGATTATTTTTTATAAAGAACTTATTTTATAAAATTAAAGCCAAGAAAATATACTTACTAGGTATATTAAAATAAATATCCAAATAATGAATGAAAATGTTTCAAATATTATATTATACTAAAAATTAGTGTCATAGAGCATCTACAATGGATTTTGAGTACAATGGAATATAAAATTTGTGATTATCATCATAAAAATGCATTACAAGTATACTGAAAGTACATATGACAAAAGTCAAATAAACAATCCAAATCAATTCAAATTGAAAATCATAATTAATTCTTATGTAAAAATAATCCAACGGAAATTCGATTCCCATTGAATTAGATACTTTCACTGTGACAGTCCCAAAAAGAAATACAGTCTTCGGATTATTTAACTCTAAATTCACGACAACAATGGTTTCAGTGATTTTCGTTTTAGATCTGAAATCTTTTTGAGTTGCATACAGATTTTCATTGATATAAACCTTGATAATTGGAAAATGTATTTCTTAAATTAAAATTCCAAACAAATTTTATACTTTAATCGTGTAGAAATCATCGAAATCTAGTTTGGACAAAAATTGATCATGGATCTGAAGATTGAATGAGAAACTCGACCCGGAACCAAACAGAGTACTGACATAGCCCGGATTAATTGCGTTAGATGTTGTTTTTGACATTAGCTAAATAGATAAATTCATAGACTGAGAAATATCAAGATTTTTTTATCCATTAATTTAAAATTTCTCTTTGTAATTATCGATATACGTAACGTTAAAAAATAAGTATCAGGCTGTCCCAAAAGTTCGTGGTCACTTTTTGAAATTTTAATATTTAAAGGTAAATATTTTAAATACCTTAATAAATTAAATAACTATACTGTTCTTATCATTTTACTTCATTATTGGAAAAAAGAATTCAATGCTAGACCTGTTGCAGTTGAAATATGTGAAGTTGAAGGAGACAAATTCGTAAGTTAAAGTGCAGCTATCAAATGATTGAAAAGATTCAATTTGGACAATACGGATCTTAATTAACGTTCTGTAAGACCCTCAACAGTTGATTCCCATGTACGATCAAATTCCGAAATCATCAGTACACCGCAAACTTGTCACAAGAAAAGAGAAATAGAAGATGCAACGTTGTACCGGATGATCTGACTCCCGAACAAGGAAACGTGACCTCCACCATCGTGATCTTATTTTGTATTCTATTTTATTTAAAAGTTTTAAAACTTCACACCATTGTGTAACCTTTGAATGGAGGATGAAAAACAATCATTGTCAGGATCCGAAATGATCATTACACAATACAATCGAAGAATGAATTTTGTGTCTTTTTGTTGGTTTTTTACTTAATTATTTCATACTCAAATTTTCAGTTAACAATTTCAACGTTACTCTGAAACTGATTTTTTTATTTAAGTGATAAAATTCTTAATAAGTAAGATTTTTAGGACCAAGAGCAAGACAACTAAAAGGTGTTTTAAAAGAATAAACAAGAAAATTTTAATTTTTCTTAGTACGTATGAAAATGATTTAAGAAAAGTTCTGAAAGCTTAAGTTTCGTTTATCTTCTAAGTGATTCATTATCAATTTCCAGTAATCAATCTATCCAAAAAGATCGATAATCATTTTGCTTTATCAGCGAATTACAAATATAAATTTTATTTTTGGATTTTTTTACTAATTTTTCCATTATTTCATCCTTCTCATTACAGATTGGTGGAATTAAACAAAATTAATCATGGTAAAGATTATCAGAAAACAAACTCCTAACCTTTTGTGCATATAAACGAAAACTTTTGTCTATTAAAAAAAACTATAGTTAATGTCACTTTTAAAATTGATCAACAAGGATTATTTATTTAATAATTACTCTAAAATTTGAACATAAGACTATCACGATACTTTTATCTACAATTAAATATTTTAATTATAATTTTAATGGATAATAAAAAAATCTTTAAAATGTGAATTTTTAGAAAATTTATTTGAAATTAATAACATCAAATATTCTCATATTTAATAAACAATGAAAATCAACAAAATCGCTTCCCACAATTTTTTTTATAAAAAAATCTTACGCTTTCAACAGGTTTCAAGTTGTAGATCTCTGAAAAGAGAATTTTCAGATTGAGAAACGTCGTCTTTACACACAAAACGTACCGTATTTAAAAATGAAACCGCCTTTGGACTGGATGATAATTTCACTTTGAAATTTCTTAAGGGATATTGGAAGAAAAATGGGCGACATAAAGCTTGAGATTTGTTCGTTGTGAATAACAATTATTCGATTTTCAGGATTGTCCAACGAAATTTTAAGCATATACCCTTCATCTGACAACAAAATCTGTCGAAGTGAAATCAATAATTAAATATTAACATATTTTAAACTAATGAAAATTATTAAAATATCATTTTTCACACATTTTCTATGTTTAATTCATAAATACATTTCATGTGAAGTTAGATTTCACTATTATTAAGGCATAATATTTTCCCGTTTTTTAGTTATTATGCTTAATGACATGATATTGTGTGAAATTTTTCATGCAGAATTTATTTAAATTTTTAAGATAATAGATAATTGATATTATCATAATGAAATATGACTTTTGTTTTAAATTGTATTTTTTTTGAATTTTAGAAATGGTTACTGAAGATACAATTTTTAGATCAATTATGTTTCACTATTTTAAGAAAGGGAAAAATGATTCAGAAACGACCAGAAAGATATGTAATGTACACGGAAAGGATTCAGTTAAAGAAAGAACTGTTCGAGTATGGTTCGCAAAATTCCATGATGGTGACATCAGTCTTGAAAAAAGAACTTCTTCTGTACGACCAATTTGATGATGACAAAATCAAAGAACTGGTAGAAAATAATCCTTATCTAACAACACCAGAAATTGGATAGATATAGACCAGACCACAGTTGGAAGACATTTAAAGTCTATTGGATTTGTGAACAGATGTGATATTTGGATTCAACATGCATTATCAAAAAAAAAACAAATATGACCGATTTTCTGTTTGCAGTTCTTTGTTGAACAGAAACAAAAATGATTCAATTAAAAAAAAAATTTTAACAGGAGATGAAAATTGGATCCGTTTCAATAACGTTAAGAGAAAACGGCATTGGAGAATGCAATCTGGGAATCCGGTATCAGTTCCGAAACCAGAATTACACCAAAGCAAAGTAATGTTATGTATTTGGTGGGATTGGTCCGGAATAATCTATCATGAACATGTGCCAAACAATGAAACTATAAATTCCGAACGGTATTGTCACAGTTAGACAATCTGAAAGCAGCTCTTGAAGAAAAACGTCTCGCTTTGGTCAATAGAAATAAAGTAATATTTCAACAGGAAAATGCAAGACCACACAAGTCTTTTTGAACTCTACAGAAACTGAATGACTTCGAATGGGATCTTCTTATACACTCTCCATATTCTCCAGACATAGCACCTTCGGATTTATCTGTTTCGATCGCTGCAGAACTCACTTAATGGGAAGCGGTTTGATTCCTTTGAAGGTTGCAAAAATGCAGTGTCTCAGTTTTTTGAATCAAAATCCCAAAAGTTCTACCAGGATGAAATCATGGAACTGCCTCAGAGATGGCAAATGAATGTCGAGAACAATGATGATTATATAACTGATGAATGTTTTATTAAAAAAATAAAATTTTCGATTTTAACTTATTTCATTTTTTGGCAAAACATTATGCCTCAACCTAATATTATCAAGTAATAACCGATTTTACATAATCATTGTTTAAATAGTATTAAAAGATAACCGATGGATTGAAATCTAATTTCATAGTTTTTGTTTTTTAGTATGAAAGATCGGAACACACACTTGAGTCATTTTCTATTATTTGAAAGGAAAAAATTGAATCATGACCTTTTAAAGAAGCTTACCAAATCACATACAACCATCGAAAGTCATCAACCCCACGGGATACAGGAAAAATCTCGATTAAGGAATTCCTTACAAACTTAAGGAGACATTAGACAGCGTTTTAAAATCTGATTTTTTATCAAATATGACAAAATAACAAATTTTTGAAACAATAAAATTGGAAAAAAACATATTTGCTCATAGGAAAAGATCATTTTGCAACTTAGAAGAAGCAGCGCAAACGTCGTCCAAAGTTGATAATCATCAAAAATAAGTTATGTTATGCGCTTGGCGAGATTATCAAGAAAAAATATATATAGTCAAACCTGATCAATATGAACACTAGAGTTCCAATTTTTTAAATGTTCATATTAAAAAATAATATGAGCAGTCATTTACATAACAACAATGTCTTTTATCTTTTCCATATACAATTCCTTAAAATTAAGAAGATACATTTCATCTACATTTTACTACGGTTCCCTAGTAATTCTTTTCGATTATATCATATGCCTGGAAAGAAAAAAATTAAGCCAATCATCTGATACTTAAAAATCATGATTTTCTAAGTGATTTGCTAATTCTGATGCTTTTTATTGTAATATATCACCACTGACACTGATATCTATTGTTCTCTGGATCTGGAGCCATTCCTATAAAATGGCATCAACTTGATATTTACTACTTAGGTGTTGTTTTCGTTTTTTTGGTATTCTAGTTTAATTCAAATGGAGTCCCTAGATTTCATTAAATTATTTATAAAATAATAAATTATTTATTTATATTTATTATTTAAATAATCTCTGTTTCTCTTAGATACTTAAACCAATTCTCTTTCGTTTTGAATTTTTTTTTATGTTTAAAGACATTTACAAATTAAATATTAAAACAAAATTTTTTATAAATTATTGATTAATTTTTGTTCATTGTTTCAATAAACAGTGTTCGTAATATAAAACGTAAATTTCCCATGAAAAAAACATGATTTAAAATAATTTTTGACTTAAATGTTCATATTGAACATGGTTGACTATATTTTGAAATTTTGTCAAGCAAGCAAAGGAGTAATTCTGATATTTACAATGACCGGTTGACAAAACAGGACACAGAAATACAAATAAGACGCCCCAAAACAACAAGACATTGTTTTTCATCATGAAATTTTAAAACTATACAATTCTTTAGTCACTCGACAGAAATTATTGAACTTTGGTTGGGCATATTGTAGCATTCACTATATATGCCGGATCTCGCATCTCACCGATTACCATTTTTAGCTCCATTCAAAACTTCTTGAATGATAAAACTTTTACTAATGATGATTTCAAACTCGACATATTGCAGTTTTTATGAACGAGGAATTTTTATTCTTCCTGGAATATGGTAACGGGTCCTTGATAACAATGGACAATTCATAATTTAATAAAAATATATTGTTTCATGTCTTGTGCTTCATCAAAAAATTGATAATTACTTTCTCCCCAATTCAATAGATGCTTAACTTCAACTGTTTTGAAGAATTTAGAATGTAAAAATTTTTTTAAATAATGAAGATTAATAAACCAGTTAAATTTTTAGATATAACCAGAATTTTACCAGTAAAAATCAATTATTTAATTCATTCTCCATAAACGAAATGCATTTCGATAACATTTTTATTTCATTGAAAAATAACATCAACATATTAAAAAATAATTTTCATATCAAATCATTTTTTATTTATCATTTACTCTAATAGAAGTACAATTGATTGATAAAAAAATCTGATTTTAAATGTTTTTTCCCTGAAAAGAATAAATAATCGATGTTTAATTTTATTTTAAATGAAAATTTTCACAAATTTACATATCAAATATAAAAAGATGAAAATTCTAGCTTACAACGTATAATTGAGATTGGGAATTAATCACCATTTTTGGAGCCGAGCTAAAGGAGACATTGTTGATTGACATTGGATAGGAATGTCTTGGCATTCCAGTTAATAGAGACACACAATGAATCCATCTAAAAATCAATGTCAATTGTGAATAAAATAAGAATTGAAGTAAATTTGAAAGGTAATTTATTAATCATGAACATTTTACATTACACGATCTAACATTTAATTCCGCTTTCGTGGATAAATTGATTTAATTCGTGCGAAAATATATTTTCTATGTGTGATCTGAGAGTAATATTAAAAAAAATCATTTACATTTTTGTCTTTATTGAGTTAATGCTGACAAAAAATAAAAATAAGGAGGAACTTGGTATATTTTACATTATAATTTAAGATTATTATTAAATCAGTTTTAATTTTTCATTAAAGTAATAAATTTTTTTGAAAGTTATCTAATCAAATATTATCTTATTCAAAATTCGATAATTTCCTTTGTGAGCGATTGCATAGTTATCACTAATTGTTGATGGACGTGTATAATTTGTGCAGCAAGAAGACAAAGATTGAAATCGGACACTATTTAATGAAAACTTAAGGTGATGATATTGATAAACTTTGAAAACAGAAAAAATAATCCGTTCAAATCATGATTTCAAAATAATCAAAACATTGAGATTAATGAACAGATTGTGAATTAGATTTCAGGAATGGTGATTTATTAATTAATTATGATCCCTTTTTTCCTGAAACATGATTTATACAGACGAACAAGTATTTAATAGAAATTGGTACAGCTGCAGACTTTCTCATAAAATATTCCTAAAGTTATCCCACTGTTTCTAGATCATGGTTGTAGAGCTCTTTTCTCTTTTGTGATAATTTGAACAGAGCAATTCATTTAGACATTTTTTACACTGATATTTCTATCACAGAATTATCTCAAAATTAAATTTTGTAATTAGTTGACTCTGGTTTCAGGGCAACGAACTTCTTATTGTAAATGAAATGAGTTAGAGTCTAGTTAAATTGAAACAATAGAGCAAAAACTCACCAGAAATGAATGGAAAAATGTAATAAAATTTACTTTATCATCGATTAAATGATACATTGGTGTCTGTTGAGAAATATCAAATTTTATTTTGTCAATTTTTGCGGTTATATGTTGAAAAAATATTATAAAATTGCATTTTAAAATAGATCAATCATTTAAATAAGAATCATTTGAAAGTATCCGAAAGAAATTTCAAGAAAAAAAATCTAATGTTACCCCTGATTTGTCGCAAAAATCACAAAAGGATCTTCATCGCCACTGGAATTATCAATAAAAATTTCTGTTTCCGTCGGAATTCCAGCATCTTTAAATTCGTATTCCCATATTGAACCCGGTTTATTTAAATTCAACATTACCATGTGTCCATAATAATCGATATAAATGCAACATAATCTATTTGTGTGATGAGTTTCATTCTGGTTTCCGCAATACTGTGTAACATGGCACTGAAATGGAGATCCATAAATTTTTGTCAGAGATATCATATTAAGTAAACTTTATGCGGGCCAATATTATAAACTAATGAGTCGTCGAAGAGATTTTTGAATTTCTTTTGTTTTCGATCCCATTCCAACTTGTAAATGGTTCCTGAGGTTGAGGTAACAACTAATTGATAACTTTGCGAGTCAAGAACATCAACATTGGATAACAGATAAGCAGGAGATTCACTATTTTTCTAAATATATTTTTTCAATTCGTTACATATTAAGAAAAAATTCTTAAAACGGTCTATTAAATATATTAGTTTGTGAAAAATTCATTTCACTTTTTTGTCTGCTTCTTAAAATATTTAGAAGCACTATTTTCACTTAAATGATATGAATTTAAGAAATTTAAACAGAAAAAGATTTTAATGTATTTTGGTTATTAATAAAAATAAATTAATGTATTTTATTGAGATTTTATTAATAGTTGTTTAATTAAGACTAGAATAATCAATTAGATTTAAACCATAATCCAAAAATTAAAATTTTCATCAAATATAATATTTACCCATGATATGTATAAAGGGAAGACATCTAGCAATGACTTGCTATTCAAATTATAAACAACAATTGCAGAAACAATTACATCTTTTTCATTCAAATTTTTCGAAACAAAATTGATAGGAATAATTAAATCTTCAGAAATCCCAGCAATATTTAGATCCAATATTTTACCATCTGCATAAACTTCTGGATAAAGATCGTAAAAAAGGCTAGAATTTATATGTTTCTTAGTTTGAACGAATAATTAGGCCAATTAAAATAAATATATTACTTTTTCAAAGGATAAAACCTCATTTAAAGCTTTAAATTTAATGAAAGACCAATTTTTGTTCAGAAAAATGTTCCTAATCTATTAAATAGTTAAACTTTAAACTTCAAATAGTTTTACTTGCAACATATTAATGAACATTCCTTTCCAGTCATAAAAATGAATTAAGCCTTTGTGTGAAATAAATAAAACAACTTCTTGATTGAACTTTTGACCATAGATATACTTAAAAAATAAAATGGAAATTAGATATGCAAAAAATTACCATAATAGGTTTAGAAAAAAAATGATCATTAGATAAATAAACCGGCCAATTGCTATTTCCTAGTGCTTCCCCTGTACTGAGATCATAAACAATAATTTCACCATCAACACTTATCGTTATCATGTCTTCAGTTCCATCGTGATTGATATCATAAAAACATGGTAAAGTAGAAAATGAAGATCCAAAACTTGATGAAATCCACTTAATACTTGAATGATTATTAGTAAAATTTTGGCTTATGATAAACGGTAATAACAAAAAAATTAAATTAATACTGTGATACATAAAAAACTATTTAAATTTTCAATTTTTTGTGGTTTTATTAAAACATAACTTACAATTTATTCTTAAAAATATTAATAAAATTTCTATTTAAAAATTTATTTTCAAATAACTCTTTTCTTTTATTGTCTTATTAAAATAAGATTAATAAAAAGATAATAAAATTTATTTTTTTTCTCAATAACCTTGTAAATTTAAATAAAGTAAATTATAACAAAGATGAATGGAATTACACTGATTCTTTTGAAATATATAAAACTTAACATGGATTTATTAGAATTTTATATAAATATAATAATTTTAAAACTAAAAATTTTGATTTTACAGATTTAAGTAATGAATTATAATTTTCTATTAAATTAATAATTGTTTGGTTTGCTAGTAGGAGTTAAAATCAAACACAAAAATGAATATTATTGATATGATTAAATAATTTTCAGATAAAAATCAAGAGATGATCACAAAAAGGAAAAAAATAAAGTTAAAAACAAAATTTAACGATCTCACCAGGAGCGATAAGGATTCCCTGGGTCATCCTCTAGGTCCTTTGCAGGTCACCCTTGGTAAATCCTCTTGCATTAGCATATCCACGGAAAGAATGATAATTACTGAAATCAAATTTTCCTCTTTAAAACATCCTTTTTGAAATATCCTTTTTGAAAATTGTCCTCTTTGTAAATTGTCTTAAATAGTTTGGTTTCTCGGCAAATTCCTAGGAATAGCCCTCTCGTAGTAATTGGTTTGTGATCACTAGGACCACCAAAAATTTGACCTAAAGATTATACTGTAAAATCCAGTAAACGCTACAGCTCGTAATAGCTGCAGATGACATTTTATAAAATGTATTTTTAGTCGTATAAACTGCAGTACGTATTGATGAAAAGTGTGATGGTTTTGAGGAGTGTGATGTTGAAAATTGAAATAAATAATCTTATCTTCGATTTGAATTGTTTTTTAGTTGTATAAGCTGAACATCATATTAGCTGCAATTCAAAAATGTTGCCTTTATGTACGTATTAGCTGCAGCTTATACTCGGGATTTTACAGTAAAAATTAACCTAATATTTTGACCCATAAAATGACGGAAATTGGCCTATAAAAACTATTGAAATTGACTTTATTGACTTTAAAATAAAAGCCATATTGCATAATAAGTTGTGAAAATAATGTAACATGTAATCGTAAGTAATTTTTATTAATGATCAACATCAATACAATTGATTGATGCATTGTAAGCAATAACAAAATAATTTTTAACATTTTCAGGTTTAAAATTTTTTTTATTAGACAGCATATTTCTCGACATGGAAAAGCTTCTTCCAACATCTGATGTACTGTGTAATGGAAATAATTCAATTTATTAATGATTATTGTTTAAATAATCATAACAGGACGGATAAGATTGTTTTTGAAATATATTTTGGTACTATGGATTTTCTTGATAATACTGAACAGATTAACATGGTGACCACACCAGTAGACCCACTGGCTGGAAGACTG
>JBBMKC010199331.1:0-14249 GCA_037834085.1 Bipalium vagum | reverse complement strand
AAAATAAAAAAAATAATAATAATAATTAAAAAAAAATAATAATAATAATGATTATAATGATTTATTTTCAGATATAGATGCGGAGATAATGAAGGAATCCCCGTGCCCGTTGTACAAACCGTTTGGAGTCACACTAATTCATCGACTTAATAGAAAAACATTGCAGAAAGCCGCGAGAGATATTATGAATAAAATCGCCGAGACCCCACATGTACCTGATCTGATAACCCACCATTTCAGCTTCAAAGTAAACTTTCCTCAGTCGCTGGAAGTTTTGATCTGTGTTTTCCCATAAGAAATTGACAACATTTATTCTTTCTCATCCGATTAGCTTAAGAAACTGGTGGTCGCTTATCAGGCTGATTTCTCCGATTGTACAGAATATTTACTTCGTTGTGGTTTACTTTATTTTAATAAAACAAAGTCGTTTCATTAAAAGGAACAGAAAAGAACGATATTATTGTCGAACCAATGGTGATATATTTTGTATCATGTTTATCGAAACGCAGACGCATTTTACCAATTGTGCAGGTCAAAAAATAATCATTTAAACAAAATATTTTATTTTAAATTATTATTTTATCACAATAGGCATAATGAAATCAATAAATATTCTCCATCGTTCAGTTAAACTTTCTCGGGAAATAAGCCATTCATTTTGTCTAAGAAATTGTTTCTCTCTGGAATCAGTCCATTCCGATAACCACTTGAATTTGAAGCGCTTTTCTCTGCTGAAAGGTGTTCCGTTGATGTGAAAAGTGAACACCAATCGCGATTATATCGAGAAAGTGAGTTGACTGCCAAAGACCTTCTCATTGGTTGGTCTGACTACAAGATCACTTTGTCGATGACTGACGAATGTTGTCGGTCTTTTTGATCAATTTATCATTTAATCTTCTTTATTGGTCCTGATATCGTTCCTCAGTGACTGGTTTCGAATCTTTTCATAGTTCGTGGTGATCGATATTCTCAATATCTATGAAATATATTTTGATCATGAATATCGAATGACCAACATAAAGCCAGGGTTTTCTTATAATTAAAACCAATCATTTCGCAACCATTCTCAATCAAGAAATTTCTTTTCTGTCTTTTTAGGTTAAGACCTGACTACTTTTAAAAGGTTACATAAACGTTTAATGTAACAATGAGACTAGAAAATATTGATTTATACTAAAATAGGCTGGTCACTGTCTATTGATAAATATTAACGAGCCACATAATTTATCTGACTCCAAAAATCTAATCTTTGGGTACGCAACGTCAATAATAAAGTCGTAATTATGAAACTCTTCAATCGTAAATAACACAACAATTATAAAATAAGTATATATTTTTAAATTCCAACAACAAATAAAGTCTCGATGTGCACCTTGTGTTATCCGTCAACGAGCTGAACTCAGATATAAAGATGGCTCTCTATCACACAATCGATAATGTCAAATGGAAAATAAAAGAATGCAAACGGAAAAAGAAATCAAATTAATATGATTGTTTGGAAACGACCTGGAAAATTAGTCTACATTTGTGTTCATATTTTCATGAAGGTATGTGTGTGGGTTTCACCAATGAAAGAATAATTTTTGTCTGTTGGTCTGCTTTTATGATACCCCTTCTTAAAAGATAATCAATGATAAAGTAAAAAATTTAAAAGAAGTCAGAAGTCAGTTCATACAAACAAGGAATGTACAAAACTTTAGGTGATTTTTTGAATAATTATCCTTTTTAAGACATTGTTTAATTACTAATTACTTAATCAATAGTCTCTTCTTTAATCTGTTGATAATATAGACTTTAGATTCTTTCACAGTTATGTTCACTATATCGAAGATGTGTTTGTGAAACTTAACATAGACAATGTTTTTCGGTATGATGTATGTGAGCGTGACGTCTGGTGTAAGTTGTGAATGAAAATTTAATATTTAAAGTGACACTGATAATATAAAAGTTAAATAAACACCAAATCGATTATTAAACACTGAATCGGATTAAATTGAAAATTAAGAATTAAACGAAACACTGAATCTAATAATGTAATCGAATTTTTAACAAAAGCAACACTTAATTTTTATGAAATATATTTTTAATAAATCTGTCAATTAAAATTTCAAATAGAATATGGAGAAGGTTAACTCAAGATAAGATAGAACATCCTTCGGTAACTTACTCTCAAGGACCCTCAGTTAAAAATTCGGTTCTCCGTTCTACTTAATGTGAAGAACACTAAAAATATTAAGGGAAAGTAAAAAAGATCATTTATTTCATCCTAAATTGTTGGATTTGCTGATTCAATCATTAGTATTTATATTAATTGATTAATAATTTATAATCCGAAATCGAATTATAGTTTTTAATTGTTTTATTTTGTATTATTATTTGAAAATCGGTTCACCTACAAGCATTGTGAAATCATAGGTTTATTAATATGGAACAGTCGCGTTTGACCTCATGAATCGGCGATCTTTTCCTAAATGAAGTGGACGGCCCTTGGAAATCTTTTGCTTCTTTGACTGTTTTGATTGAACTTATTGCTGGTTTACTGGTTGAATTGGATGTAGATTGGACATTTTAATTATTGACGCTGGTATTGGAGCATCAAATGGGATATTTAATGACTCGTCTACTGATAATACGCAGTCTTCCTACTTGGATTCAGATTTACTTTGTGTTTTTACACTACTGTATCTATTTAATTCTGCCAAGGATACGGCTTTAGATTGTTCTAATATAGATTGTTATATATAGGTATGTTGGGTTCACTCAAAAGCACTTCCAAGGGAATTGGGGAATAATAATAAAATATTTAAAATTTAAAAGTTTAATTGACGTACTGATTTCCTGAGTGGCAGTTGGAACAGGTACTGCCACTCGGTGAAATTCATGATTATTTTTGGAATTTCTAATTCAAGACACCATTTCTACGACAATGGGCACTAAGCGATCTTGTATTTAAATGAGGGAAAATCAGGAAAAATTGAACAGAAATTCGTTACAGTTATTTTGTATTGCAAGAGGGGTATTTTAAAAGTGAATGTGTTTAATGCAATTTCACTAACGGACAATCAATCGACTTCTGGAGTTTTATCGTCTTTAGATAAAACTAACTGACGATCAAAGATTTGGTTGAATTCTCATGTTCGGGTAAGAATTCCTTATTTTGCTATAGATTCACTTCTCATATTCATATTTTAAATATTAGTATTGATTTATATTTCGATTTTATTGTTTGACTGACTCATTTATTTTTGAACTGTCGATTAATTTTTATTTCCATTAATTTATATTCGCATTATACGAATACACGTACTTACACTCTGGTTTTTGACATTGGTTGCGAGTTATAGTTGATCTATTTGATTTCATTAAGGGGAATAGACTTTTGTTGGAACATTTTATATTTTTGTTAGCTATTGTTTTATTGTCATTAACGCTTTATGTTAAACTGGTTACTTTTATTTCATTATTAAAACTAACCATCAGTGAGATGAAACATAACGACTTCAAGCTTAGATTCTTTATACTAGTTTATTATGACATATTTGGTTATGATTATGAGGCAATGATTTTGTCATGGAGAAATGAACTCTGATTGTTATTTATCATATTTTTAGTTAAGTTTATCAGATATTTTGACTTGAATAATTATTAAATTGTGCTTGGATAGGAGATTGAAGTTTTTGGAGATGACAAAATTCAATTATTATTTTTAAATAATAACGAATTAAGTTTGAGGAGACTCTTTCTCACTTAGTTTTTTGAAAAAAAAATTGAAATAATAATAATGAATCGAATGACACGGTATTATTTTTTTGGTTGACTGAGGAACCAGATTGGAAATCGTGAAAATGGTTTAAGTTTATTTATTGGGAGCGAACTTGGAATTCATTTTGAAAAGCTGAGATGTGAAATTATTGGCTTCGGAGTGGTTGTGTGAATGTGGTTATAATATCATCATCATAATAAATCAACTGTCAACCGTTATTTGGAAAGGGTCAAGAACTGAGAACAGGAATCAATAATATCTCGCAATGAGCACATTGATAGATAGTTAGGGCTTGGTGATGTAAATCTTAATAAAGTAACCTTCAGCATCATTTCAATCTTATAAATTGTTTCCAATATTTTAGTCTTGAATTCATAATAAAGATTAAAAAATAATAATTAAATAATTTAAGTAATATTAATAAATAAATAATAATAATTAATATAATAATAATCAATAATAATAAATAAATTTAAGGAATTATCTTTTAAAGAATTATATTCTATGAATATCTTCTAACAATAAACTTGGAGAACTGATAATTGAAATTATAATTAATAGGAAATAAAGAAACATTAAAAAATAATAATTTTTGACCTTTTTAAGCATTACTGATAATTTGTAAGTAGAATATATTAGAACAAAGATACTGAAGAAGATTAAATATGACTAAAGAAATTATTTATAAAAAATTATTAATATTAATATTTTTATTTTCAAGTGAAATATTTTAATTCAAAATAAGTTTATTCAATTTTATATTATTTAACTGAATTTTAATTGGTTTAATATATGACTTAATTTTAATAATTTTTAAAGAAATTGTATTTTAAATTTATAATTAAAAATATTTCATCTTAATTTACTCTTCCAATAAATCTAAAATTAAAATATATAGAAATTGTGACTTTTACAATATCTCCTACTAATGTTGGGGTGTGAAGGATATTCAACAAACCACTCAATCCATAGGATACTTTGCAAAAAGAACCCTCCCAAAGTCATGTGGAATGTTAAAAAATATAATAATAAAATAATAAAAAAAATAATAATGAAAATAATAATAATAATATTTTTATTATTATTAGAATGATTCAGAAATATATAAAATTGAGAGCCAAGCCGGCAGCACATCGAACAGAGAATAGCATTATATTTCTATCAAATATACAAAACAAATAATTATTATTTTAGGTTAAAAACATGGATAGATAACAATCGTGGAAATAATAATAGTTGAACACGGAATCGAAGCCGAGCACGGGCACTCAGCGCTTGCCACTGATGAATTGGCTGAACTTGTGCAGCTTCAGGCTGAAGTTGCTCGAAGTCTGAGACGGAGTGCTTTGGGTCACTGCAGTTTTCGAATCGGTGGGGCAGCTTTGCTGCTTCGGTAGCGTTATTTTGGTGATATATTTCGTCGGACAGCTATAAGTACGAAATCGTGGATCTGAAACGCAATAATAGAATCAATGTCCCATCACACCTTTCTCCAATTATCCCGTCTAAGACGGAGAGACCGAAACCGTAACATTAAAAATATAGCATTAAGAAAATTGAAGCAACCGCAACCGCAGTTTGAGAGGCATGGAATATGTTGCAGAGAAATGTATTTAAGACAATGCCTCATTTGGAATGATTTCTGTGTAGAATGGAATGGGGTTGGAGAAATTTTAATTTTATTTATTTCTGTTAATAAAAAGGGGCCCAAAAATCATTTTTCTTTTTCTCTCTTCAAAAAAGTTCTTGTGATTTTATTCTCTAATAAAAAAAAATAATGAAAAACATTTTTTCCACCAAGAAATCCAATATTTTATGCAGTTTGAATAACCGTGCTTATTTTTCGTTGGTAAAGATGTTTGATTACCAGAGACTGTATTAGGATCAAAATATTGTTGAACCAAATTATTGAATTTTTAATTGTTGGAGGATCTGTTGCCATAGCACGATTTGCTTAATGAATTGTGAGCATTTGATTGGTCACAGACATTGATTGTGATGTATTGATATCCTCAATGCTCATTTATTTTTCTTTTTTTACATACAACATCTGTAATCTCTTCTAATGTCATTACACCAATTTTTGGTCTGCTATAACATAATCATCCAGAACAAAACTGTTAGCAAGTGTCAATTGTTTTGAAGAATTCCAAAGTTGAGCTCTTTATTCACTGAGCTGTCTAATTATTCTTTGGGACCAGAAATAAAATGAGCTTTGTCATATAATTGATTTTGTGGCAATTTTTAAAATTATTAAATTTAATAATACAATAAAAATTAACGTTTTCAATTTATAAAACTAAAATAGTATTGATTTTTAAAGATTCTGTTAGAGAAATAAAAATGAAGGAGAAAAATATATTGTGTTTATTTATAAATCTCATTTTAGAGAGTTGCTTTTACGATAAATTATAGGCATTTTTTCTGTACTTTGATCATTTATCATATTGGAGAGGATGTCGTGTTAGAGAGGTTCTATGTAATTATTCAAAATCAATATCTAATCCTTGATGAGGGCCTTTTAATGATAATCATGATATTAATAATAATAATAATAATAATAATAATAATAATAATAATAATAATAATAATAATAATAATAATAATAATAATAAAATAATAGTAATAGCAGTAATAAAAAATGAATATCTTATGAAATTCATTTTTTCTATTTAACAAAACTTCGAAAAGAAATATCATTTTTTAATAATGATTTTAAGGGTTCCCTGAAATACAGTCTCTTTACAGGTCAAATTGCAAATGTCAAATGTGACCTTTGATAGCGGATTTTAGCAAACCTGAGTTATAAATAAACGAGAAATTGTGAAACAAGCTGTGAACAGTTAAAATAACGTGCTAAGCATTAGGAAATAGCATATAGCAATGGTTAAAATCATTGAGTGACATATGTTAGACATAAACTGACTTCTCAGATATGTCGTTGATGGGGTCTCTATCGCCTGAGTCAAGTACTATTAAACAATTATGGACAATAACAAGTGTCGTCTTACTGTCAGAAAATTGTGGAGGGGTGATACCGGATGCGGTGCGATCTTCTTCAGATTCTTTCGTAGAGGGAACGCCTTGTGATTCTTTGGTTTTCATCAACTTCTCGTCAGTTAAATTATCTAAATTAACAAAATTGGGACCAGACCATCTTTGAGACCAAACTTACCTTTGCTGGATTTCAATAAAAAGTTCCAACTACTCTTTTTCTGAGCCGTACCCTAAATAAAAAGTATCAATTTTTTTTTACATTTCGTATATTATTTCTTTTTTTCCAAAAATTAGCTTACCAAAAGGCTGGAGCCATTTTGATTTTTTAAAATGTGTTATTTAAATGAATTCCATCATTTTGGAAAAAAGAAAATAAATTCAAATAAAGGTAACAAAAACCGCAGAAAATTTGTTTTTTAAATGAATAGGTTAGGTTAGCCAAGTGCACAACCCTGGTTGGTCGACAAGATTGAGACCTCAATAGAGTCGGAACAATAAATAAATAATTATAATGATAAAGAATTATTTTTCTTTTTAGTGGTACGATTAGTCAAGTTCCCAATTAGGGACTGTTTTGATTACTTTAAATACTAAAGGAGATCAAATTTTCCGAAAAATAATATTTGGTCAACAAATAAACAGTTGGCTGGCCAATATATACAATATATATATGTACATTCATATATATGAATGTACAGAGGAGATTGCTTTTGAGAAAAAAATTATTGATTTCAAATTGGTTAGTGTCATGTGATTATCTGCTGTCAGTTTATTTGAAAAACTTTTATTGGTCAATTGTTTATGTAATGTTTATCATGTAAAAGGATTATACTATGGGTTCTGTCTTGCTCGGTCGTCTATAGGAGAAACAGCCGCATCTAACAGACGACTCAGGAACCCATCGCTCGAGGTTGGTAAGTGTTATTTTGTCATAATTGGATTTTTAGTGATTGCTTATTCAACATTTTCTCATTTGTTTAACTTCATTTTATTATTTGTGAAGTTTATTGAATATAATTTATCATTTAACTATCAGGACTGTTTATTATTTGTTATCATGCTCACAGGCATTAAATGATAAATTGATTTCATAAAACAAAAGTGCTCACGGAAATTAATCAGTGCAAAAAAAATTAATTAAAAATCCAATAACAATAATTTTAGAAAGAGTTACACAGACTTCCATAATTAAATACTTTTTTATGTAAGACTTAAAATTATTATTAGACCAATAGATAAATGAAAATATTGATTATCAGTAATTTTGATTATTTCAGCCGCTTTATTTTTAGTGTCACCCTTCGAGGTTGAGAGATTATGATTTTGTGTTACCATTGAGTCAATCTTTTAATTTTCACTGTACCGTGAGACATTATTTGAGACTTTGCAATTGTTACGATAGTTTAGAAAAGCTGAATAAAGTTTTGGACATACATGTTATTGATTTATAAAGAGCTGTTTGTAGTGAGAACACAAATCATCAGATATTGTAATCAAATTTTTAATGAGCTCAGTCAATAAGATATTCATTAACAATATCATCACGGGGATTATCTTAAAAATTGAAAAATGTTTACAGGAATGATGATTGAAAATAACCATTTTCAAGAAGTTAAATTTCAAATCAAATCAACAGAAATTGATCAATTACCGATATGAACTCTTCTACTCCGTTCTTGGGCATCAGTAGTAACTTTCCGGAAGCGTTTGATTGCTTTTGTATTAAGTACACCGATTCGTTTCCGTCCAAAATTCTCTTACTGCTTTTCTTGGTGTTTTTCATGCGACTGGTACCACCGGGACTTTCTTGGTAATGCGGTGCAAAGATCTCTTCAACCAGAACGAAATCTTTACAATTGTCATTTCTTCGAGCTTTTGCCAAAACCTTTGATGAAATGGAACTTGTTACTATGACAATCAATGGAAACCCTTTACTCACCAGAGCAATGACCTGGTCGACTGTGCTGTTTTTATCCATCCTCAGAATGGTGTAAGGTTGTTCAGGAGACACGTTGTAAATGCAAACCAATACTTTTGAAGTTCCAGAAATCGAACAGCTTTGATCCACATTTTGATCAAAACTGCATTCCTCTTCTTTTCTTCTACGAGTGTCTTCATTCATGATTGTTGTCATCCAGGCTCTACTAGAGGGATCCTGAAACGTGATTTTAAAAGAGAATCGGTACTACCTTATCCACTACTAACGTTATTGTTCCTTTTTAATATGAAGCGACTGGTGCTGTTCGACTTTTCGATTATTGTCTCAATATTTTCTTGGAGTCCAATGAGCCTTGGGATCTCCTCAATTGTCGTCGGCTCTTGTAGCAGGACGTAGTTCGATATTCTGTCGTCCAATTTCCCAGCTTTGTGGAGTGCCTGGTATATAACATCATAGGCAGTTGCAGAGCCCGAGACTTTCAGAATGGTATAATTTTCATTTTCACAAACACCACTAAGGAAAATGTAATGGACCTTCTCCTTGGTTTTCCTGGCCAATGTCTGAATAATAATAATATTACTATCTTATTCTATTAAATAGTTTCGAACATCCTCTTTATGAAGTTTATTATTTCCAATGATATCAACATTAACATTAAATTGTCGCTTCTATGACTTAATCTTTCACCATGTGTTGTAAGGTGTCACATAAAGCGGGTTGATCATAAACTATCTATTCTCAATATCTTCGCCAAATGAAGTTAGAAACGTTCTTAGGTAAAAGTTAAAGATTTTCAAGAAAGATTGAATAGAACTAAAACAATTTTGTGTGAGAATAATAGAAAGAAAATGACACAAATTCTTTACCATTTCATTCATGATATATTTTGCATAAAATCACGGCTTAAGTAAATGTTTTTAAAGACGATATAATATTACAGACCTTCTTTTCAAAAGTTAAAAAGGTCGATAAATTTCAAATAAAAAATTTCCAAATGAAACAGGCTTTTAAAATAATAACGAACTTGACTTAAGTTTGATCTCTTCCTGAAGACAATCAATCTTAACTGTCGACTTTTGGCCGAGGTTTTAACCAAACTTTTTACTTTTTATAATAGAATAAATCAGAATCGAAAGTCATCAATCATAATTTACCTATTCAAGACGAATGATTCGTAATATTTATCCAAAGTAAATTTGACCTTCAATGTTAACATTGATAAATTAAAACAAATGTTTGCTTTCAGCTTACGGTAATTGAAAGCTGATGAATAATTTATTATTTATATTTTTATTATTAAAATAATATATAAATTTAATTTTCAATTTAAAATTAAAATTAAATTATAAGAAGTACAACAAAAAAACAATGGAAAAAGAACAATTATTTAAAAAGTAAATCGCTCTTGTTTAAGGGATTAAAATTAATAATTTAGATATGTTTGTGACCAATTTATTTTTAATAATCAAAGGTAAATTAGAAATCAATGAAAAAGATTTATTTCCATCACAAATCTATCAGAAATTAATGATTTGTTCTGGGAAAATTACAAAATAATGATCTAATTAAGGAAACATTCTTTTTTAATTGTATTTTTGTTGATTTTTATGTTCAGGAAAAAAATAGATTTGTTTGCTTTAATGTAGAAAATTTAAGAATTTGAATGTTAATTAATAAAATAATGGAAATTTTTTACAAAAAGTTTCAGTTGATTTTTCAATGATTTATAAAATGTTAAATTTCGTAAAAAATTAATGCAAAAATCCGATAATTAAAAATTTTACAAAAGTACCGATTTATGTTTAATCTAAATGAATTTTATTTTATTAAAATAATTTATTACATTTTAAGATGTAAATGTGTTTTAATGTTTAAAACATAAACATGATAACTTAGCAATCTTTTAAAAGTAAACATGACTGAAATAAAACCAATCATTTGTTTCTGTTTATTATATGAATTTAAAATTTGGTCTTAGAATGATTTGTACAGATTAATTTTTTTAATGATTTTTAAAAATTTACTTTAGCGTGATATCGACATTTTTTAAAATAAGAATAAAAAAAATCGATTTACTTTCAAACTTAAAATGTCAATAACTTGATATGGCATTAATGGTATACAATAGGTTCCCCAATTTAGGTTACATTATAGGTTAGATTGCAAAGACTTTCACAGCTTTTTTCTATATCTAATTCAGTGTTGCATCTGATAAAGCCGGTATTGTTTTTTTATTTTTATATGAAATTTATTTGAAAACTGACTACTACTAAATATTTCCGTTTAACTTCAGCAGTTGACAGTTGTCTATGTGATTTCCACTTCACGATTAAGAGAGTACTGTATTTATATACATATTCCGAAACACTGGTCGAACAATTTAATTATTTTCGGAGTTTTCTTAATTGGAGCAAACTACTACTCCACTAGCACTATCATGAGCAACACTGACGCGACCAATTGCAACACTGACTTAATAGATCATAAAACACTTACATTACCTTTTAACCTTTTACTTAAAAACTATCTAGTCCGAATCATGGAAAGAAGTAAAATGCGGATAATATGTAAAAATGTGTCATGTAATCTTTTATTTATGATTTAATACCATTAATGATTTATTCTACCCATAACAGTAACAGTTCTGATTTGAAAGCTTATATCTAATAAACATTCTAAGAAAGAAAAACAGTTAAATGGAAAAAATATGGAGGACAGCACAAATAATAATAATAATAATAATAATAATAATAATAATAATACAAAATCACAGAATAAACATTTTTAGTGAAACACGAAATTTTAGAGATTATTTTTCAAAAGAATTTTTTTCCTCCTATAAATTTTGAAACTCATGTTTTTTATTTATAAATTTCAAGGCCCATCGCTCCCCAACCAGGTAACTGGAACCTATTTTTTATTTGGTACAAACATAAAATTTATTATTTTTACTTTCGACTCGTCTTCGTTACCCTTCAGTGACCCTGGATATAATTTTGGCTATCGCCTATCATTTTCGAGAGAAATTTGAAAAATTATAAATCCGCTAAACGGAAATAATGATGAGGAATTGAAATCTTGCAAATGACAAATATTATCTTACGTATTCTATTAACTTAATGCAAATAATAATAATCAATCTTACATCTCTGTTATCGGATCCTTTCCAAGCTTTTGTAACCAAGGGATACTTCCTGCGCAATGTAGCCGTTTTAGGAGTTGGCATATCCAATGAAGAAATGGCCAGAGAATGGCTAATTGAACTACTGGACCCACCATCTTGAGACGACTGAGTCTGTTCACTTTCAGCTCTACTGATTTCGTCTTCCATGCTTATGAAGACAAACAGGGTAGCTATATCAAAAAATGTATTTCCAGTAACAGTGGGATATTTTAAGGGAATGTGTCTAAATCCTGAAACGAAAATAGCACAGTTCTCGATTAAGTTTGCAAAATAAAATGTACCTTTTTTGAGTGTTTTCACAGGGAAAACCTTCTGACAAATGAGATGAGCGCTGCTTACGTCAATAACGGCAAATCGAATAAATGCGAGATCAGGAAATGCAATCTAAAGTAACGAACCTAAATAACCTTTTAGTAACATAATTAATTAATTAGATTAACAAGAGCTCTTAAAATGAGTATTTATTCTGTAATAATCAATACAATGACCGCCGTTCCATTGTTGCCGTGGACTAAAGGTTATCTAATGTTCAGTTGAAACTAGTCATGTGTGCAGTCGCTGAGCGGTAGCCTATAACTGTTACTGTTAGCGGGACACAATAATTTCTGCTCAGACGCAGAATGATACTTATACCGTTACAAAGATAGTGGCGAACAATGTCCTTGGCCGTTCGCTATGACAAAACTTTGACAAGCTCCGCTTCCACCTGAAAGCCAACGTGTTACACAATAATAATGAAAAATAAAACCGTCCGGGTTTCGAAAATTTTGAATGTCAACGGAAAAAGAGAGAAATAAATAAGAAAAATAAAAAAATATTTAGAGAGGTTGGATCTAGGGTTTCAGTTCATTTTTTCAACTCAATTAATAAAAATAGAATTATTAAGAGTGTCAGAAAGATATCGATTACTTTACAAAAGACAAGCGAAAGAGAAAAAAACACTTATGTTTAATTTTAAACTTTTTTACCTTTTGAAACTGTATGAAGAACTCCAGATGATCGAGTATGTCTGGCAATGCTCACTTCGATTTGACAAAATACTTTGAGGATCCTAGTAGAAACGTGAGGAGAAAGGTTCCCTTGAGACTTTGAATTATACATTTCACATTTCCGCAACTGGAGGTCTTAAAGAGTTGTAAACAGAATTTAAAGAAGAGAGTTTTCAGAGGAGATCTGTAAGGATAAGTAACGAGGAGTATAAGCTTTAGAGATACCACATCTCTATATTTTATGAGGAATGCCATCCTGGTGAGTTTTGTGAAGAGTTCTTTAGGAGAATGTCGGAATGAAGGAGGATAGGCTAACCATAAGGAAAGAAAGTAGTGTTATGTGGATGTAGTCCTTAATAAAATAAACCTTCTGAAGACTCTCGTTCTATTGATTCTGAACCTTTTCTTAATTCTATCTTCCTTCCCGAAATTATACTAAATAAAACGCTGTCCGAAATAGAATCCAATATTCCTGAGGTTGTGCGTATTATAGTCTCTATTATAAAATTGGGTTTATTGAAAACCTCGTCCAACGTCTTAAGTCAACAAAGAGGAAATTCCATAGATGAACTTTCGAAAGAACTTTCCGATGAAAATTAAGAAAATTTTACATAAATGAAAATTCTTTTGGCGGGTACAGGGTCAATATTTCATCCTTTATATCACCCATGTTACCATTTGCTCTCGTGGTTCAAGTCGAACAGGTTAACAAAAACAAAACTGGGAAATGACCTTCAAGATAAAATTAAACAGAAACCATTACTGACAAATATGAGTAGTAGATCAAGAGAGACTGATCAACGAAATGCAGAAGAATTCATTTTTGCACATTCCATTCCACAATGGCAGTGGAATTCCGTCCGGAAAACAGAAATCAAAATTGTGAAAGAGGGATAAAACCTTTGGAGAAATGATGGAGAAATTTAAAAGCTGAAATGTTTCCTACTGGTATCATTGTACGATCGCATAAATGTTCATGGCACAAAGATCGAGACTTATTGTGACTTCCACGGAGCATCATCATGGTTGTTAAAGGATTGTTAAAGCAATTCTAAGTCCCAGAAAGGGTTTGTACTGCCAAGGAGAAATATAATTATGGTGAACGGATCTTTTTGAATCAATATATTTTTGGTCAATGATTTATTAACAGTCTTAACAGAAGAATGGGAAATAATTCTTTAAAGTTGGGTCACTCAGCTGACCTTCGTAACGATGTCTTTTCAGAGAAAATTTATTTAAAACAGTGAAGAAATTTAATTGGGAAGGAGGACCTTGTGGCCACTAAAAGAGATTTTGATAAATAATACAAAGAGATATAGTTTAATAGAATATAATATAATATAATATAATATAATATAATATAATATAATATAATAT